>MJUT01039718.1:33436-47880 GCA_002080005.1 Gigantidas platifrons
CCCCCCCCCCCCCCACACACACCATTTTCCCCATCACTGGGTGCGATGGAGGAGCAAGGGAAGGGAGTAAAATCATTAGTGATCAAACTAATTAAATGAAATTTCAGTCCAATTTAAATATAGAATATAATATTTATGTTCATTGTACAGAAAATTTCAGTAAAAGGGGAGATAACCCTCAAAATATCAGCATAGTAACGTGACATAACCCTAAAATTTGTATATTTTGATTTCTTGTCCAAAGACCTTTCCAACGATATATATGACTTGGGGGTACTATACATTTTTGAAAATCCTTCAGAATCCCTACAAGATTTCAACGTGTCACATCATCAGTTATTCCGCAGGGTTAAAGGATAAAAAGGTGCAGATTCTTTTTATAAATTGAAAGTAAAACGTTCACGGATAAGGAACATCCAAAAGGTAGTAAAAACGTCCACTTCACGTTGCAAAACACCAACGTTCTCGGTCAATTCTTGCTGAAATTCTATAAAGTTATGTGCACGTACCCCACAAGAACATGTGGAATTAAGCAATATATACTAGTACCCCTTTCCATAATTCTCCTCATATTTTTCAAACACTTCGAAAAAATGCTATAATTTCGTTGGTAAGGAACACTTAAAATGGACTTGGCAGCGACAAATGCTTCTTGCACGACGCCCTACAAGTTAAACACAAGTAAAGTGTTTTCGTTGCAGAACAAACTGATATTTCCGTCAAATTTGTAGACATTATACTAACATTTGCATAGGTTCATGTCAGATATTAACAAAAATTCAAAATGGGTAAGGTACACATAAGTTTTCAAACCGGGTACGGTACACATCAGTTCTCATATTTCTGCATTCTTTACACAAGTGTCTTTTTTCACGTGTATGTTTCCCCATGCGGTCTCGTAGCCCACCTTGAGTTTCTGAAGTAAAGCCACACTCATCACATTTAAATTTAAGATTTTACTGTTCTCGTCTCCTGTGTCTATTAATATCTGATTGTATAGCAAAACCTTTCCCACACGTGGAGCAAATATAAGTTTTTGTTTCTTTGTGCACATGGCACCGATGTCTTTGCAAATGGGATTTGGATATTTATACGATTTTGCACAACAAATATATCTGGCTCTTGCAGTCTTCTGGCCATTTGGGACTGGATGCTTTCGTGACTCGTGGTCGGTCAAACGTTGTTTCTTGGTGAAATGTTCACCGCAGCCTGAACACAGATACATGAGGATGTGGACAGGGTTCCGGAACCCGGGAGGGAAGCGGGAGTTGGGGTGCGGGAACCGGGAGGAAAGGGGTCGGGAACCGGGATGCTATGAAGCGGGAACATGTAGATATAGGGCGAGACATCTTTTAAAGAATATGAAACAAAAAGTTCTTAAGTCGTCAAAATCGGCAGAAGTCAACCATTTGAGAGGATGGGGGATTTAGAAGAGGAGGTTAACATGGTCAGTATAGACCCAGAGACAAGTAAGGGCAGAAAAATAACAGCACCGAGAAGGTTTCAACATTTTTACTACTTTTAGGTTTGCACAATTAAAGATTATAGATCAGTAGTTTTCTTTTGCGAAACTTGGGAGGGGAAAAATGGATGACGGGAGGGAAGTGGGAGCTAGGGGAGGGAAGTAGGGAAGTGGGAATTGTCTACCCCCTGTCCACCCCTCATACATTGCTACAAAGCAAAAAAAAAACGTATTTTTTTAGCAGATACTAAAAAATGATTGATTGATTGGTGTTTTACGTCCAGCGAGCAATTTTTCAACTATATTCAGGACGAGAACATTTAAAGATTTAAACGCCACGGGACTCGTTACAAGGAAAAGTGATGGGTAGGGACGGATAATTTAGCCAGTGCAACATGTCTCCTATGGACCACTCATCATGAGCATAATGCTCATAATGAGCTGACTGGGTTCTTTAACGTGCGAAGAGGGTGGCAATCTCTCAACACGGGACCTCGGTTTTATTTACGTCTCATCCAAAGGACGGGTTGGTTGTGAATTTATGCATCCCGCACAACCGACGGACGCCCCTTCAAGCCGAAGAAGCTATCAGTCCCATTTCTATACCCCGGGGTTCCCGTGGGGTTGACCCCTTTTAGAGGACTAGTGTCTCTAAGGCGGAGAAACCTAGCTGGTGCCTATTCTACCCCCGGCACACCCTCTGGGAGTGGAGTTTAATATACTGATAGATTATATAAAACTGTAAATACGCTATATGAAAGGGCGTATACTACTCGACACGTTGTGAGCTAATACACAAGAACGTTACATGTGCTGTCAATGTCGTATTTTAAAAGTTATTATGCCATTGACCTAATATCGCTTGTGTTTCCTATGCAGTGATTGCAAGATAAAATAATAAAGACGAAAAAATCATAAAATCTGAGACGTTGAGACCAATTATAAAAGCAATTTTTATAATTTGCGGAGATGCAATGCAGAAATATGAGAATTGATGTGTACCGTACCCGGTTTGAAAACTTATGTGTACCTTACCCATTTTGAATTTTTGTTAATATCTGACATGAACCTGTGCAAATGTTAGTATAATGTCTACACATTACTTGTGTTTAACTTGTAGGGCGTCGTGCAATAAGTATTTGTCTCCGCCGAGTCAATTTTAATTGTTCCTTACCAACGAAAATCATAGCATTTTTTCGAATTGTTTGAAAAATATAAGTATAATTAACATGTTCTTGTGGGGTACGTGCACATAACTTTATAGAATTTCAGCAAGAATTGAACGAGAACGTTGTTGTTTTGCAAAGTGAAGTGGACGTTTTTACCACCTTTTGGATGTTCCTTATCCGTCAAAACCACGTGATTGTGACGTAGGTTATACACCGTGACTTTGTCCATTATTTTGTACATAGCTGTTCCGTGTAATACATTATGTACTTCTGTACCAAAATGAGCAAAAAGAAGCCCGAATTTATCCAAAAACACTCTTAGGACACCTATTTTGGTGTCCTAACTTTACCATAAATTTAAGGACATACCGCAAATTAGGACACTTTCATTAACCCGACTTATGACAAAGATATGTCATAAGACCATCCTAAGATACGTCTTAGCCCTAAGACACCTTTGTTTACACGGCCCATGGTTCCTACGCGGTGACAATAGAATCCGTGAAGTTGTTGACTGATTGCCTATCAAATCCGTTAATGGACACTGTTAAGTTATATGACATACAGGCAAGAATACTACCTAGTACATTGCAAATTCCCAAAATTTATTTGTGTGAAGACTAATTTTTTCCAACGACAACATACATATCCCCTATGTTAACCGGGGATCCCTCATGTAGTGGTAATAAATCGATGAAAATCTAATTATAAACATTTGAAGATACCAAAGGAGTAAACCTGTAAACTGAAGAAGTACAGACAACAAACTAAAAACCGAAGATCCATCAACTCAGGTGCTGTGGAAGGGTAAGTAGTTCCTGCTCCACTAGTGAAAGCCGTCGTATTACTCTAGTCACAAATCCGGTGATTAGACATGAACGGGGAAAGGACCGGGAAGTACTTACGACAAGTGGAACATATCCGTGGTCATTTGTGACACAGATATTCCATAGCAGTTAAAGTCATAGTGGCGACCGTTAAATAGGATCGAACCTACGACGGTATGGAAGGTGAGCAGTTCCTGTTCCTGTAGTGGTATCCGTCGTGTTAAGCTAGTTACAAACCCGGTGATAAGTCATGAATGAGGAATAATTTAATAATTTACCAACTTTTCATATATTGACTACATAAATCATATTTTCAAAAATGCTTTTGCCAGAGCTCTACAGTTCAGAATATAGTGTAATTCATCACGATTGCATGTTAATTACATGAACTCCACATTCATCACGATTACATGTTAATTACATGAACTTCACATTCATCACGATTACATGTTAATTACATGAAATTCACATTCATCACGATTACATGTTAATTACATGAACTTCACATTCATCACGATTACATGTTAATTACATGAACTTCACATGCATCACGATTATATGTTAATTACATGAACTTCACATTCATCACGATTACATGTTAATTACATGAACTTCACATTCATCACGATTACATGTTCTGCCTGTTACAGAGATGGCCTTGTCGTATGCAGCAGTCTGCGGTGACCGCAGATCTGCCTGTCACAGTGATGGCCTTGCCGTGTGCAGCAGTCTGCGGTGACCGCAGATCTGCCTGTCACAGTGATGGCCTTATCGTGTGCAGCAGTCTGCGGCGGCCACAGATCTGCCTGTCACAGGGATGGCCTTGCCGTATGCAGCAGTCTGCGGTGACCGCAGATCTTCCTGTCACAGTGATGGCCTTGCCGTGTGCAGCAGTCTGCGGCGGACGCAGATCTGCCTGTCACAGGGATGGCCTTGTCGTGTGCAGCAGTCTGCAAGAGGAGATAACTCTAGCGCGGGGTCCCTTAAGCACGGGAGCAGTTGGTCCAATTGGCTTAAGGCCGGCCATGCCAATAAACCATTACTAGAAAAGGATTCACACTGATTTGTTAATATATATATTTAATAATCTTATTTTTGTTGACATTTCATTCCCATTTACATATTGTTTAATTAATGTATTTCCATTTTTTCCCCTATAATTTCTGGAATGATTGAGAAACACTTAAATGTATATATGTAGTAAATTGTAAAGAGCATATCACTATCTTGTCGAAACTATTAGCGACGAAATTACAATAAGCAAAGAATAGAAACTGTCTGAATGCTCTCGCATACAGCGTAGATAATGGTTAAAAAAGAGTGTCTTGCGCCACCTGAATCCATCTTACCTAATGAATCCTTGAGATGCAGAATTAAAACTATCCTTGAAGACTATAAATATCCTACTTCATGATGTCTACTCACAGTGTCTTCTAATGGGTAACAGTAGTATGTAATAGCATAGTATGTAACTAGAACAACACGACGGACGCCACTAGTGGAGCAGGAACTGCTTACCCTTCCGGTTTTTAGTTGGTTTCGTGTTACTCGATCTTTAGTTTTATGTGTATGTTTTGTAGATCGTTGTTTGTCCTTTTGCACTTGTTCTTTTGGTCATTGTGTTGTCTGTTCTTCTTCCATATACCGATTACAATTACTCCTTTGGTATCTCCATACTCTTTGTAGAATATAAATCTCCTACTTCATGTTGTCTACTCAAAGTTTCTTCTGAAGGTAAATTGTAGGCTGTGATAGCATTGTTGCATATCCAGATAGAACTCCATTTGAAATTTATGTCTTTAATACCTTGATAGACACAAACATCCGATTAGAATCTGGTGATCGTAATATAGCAACGTTACATAACTACAGATCTAAAATTCTAACTGAACTAAACAAACGTTATCTAGAGAATACCGAATGGACAATAGAAAAAGGACAATCTAGAGAAACTGGTAACTTAGGGTACACAAGACGAAGAAAACACAACACAATATGTGTAGAACACCACTAAACAAAGATTAATTTTTTTCAGATTATAAACAAGGAATGGCAGTGATAACAATTTGCCCTGAACCTTTATCTGTTAACAGACTTGTATGTCTAAGGCGTAACTGACGATTTATCAATAAAAAATCTACGAAAACAATCTTAGATAGAACGAATCTTGATTTATTCTCGTCTTCTACAGTGTGATGCAAAAGTTATTAAAACAGCACTTGTATGCTAACACCTTACGTGACATTTTTATTCTCTGGGTCGGAATCACAATGACTTAAAGCAGATAGCATTAAATCGAGATGCCATCGAGGCACCATACGCGTCTGTCACTGCCTTCAATACAAATATTTCTCATGACCTAGTTAATTGACCTTTAGGTAATATCTGTGTCACAATGATCACGGATATGCTCCGTTTGTCGTAATAACAAGCCGGTCTTTTCCTCATTCATGACATATCAGTGATAATATCACCGGGCTTATAACAAGAGTAACACGACGGGTGTCACTAGTGGAGCAGGAACTGCTTACCCTTCCGATGCACATTCGTTCATCATAGGTTTTTAGTTAGGTTCGACTTGCTCGATCTTTAGTTTTCTGTGTAGTGTTTTGTAGATTATCCCTTTTTGTCCCTTTGTCTTTTCTTTTTCTTATGGCCATTGTGTTGTCTGTCCTTCTTCGATTTACGGCTTTTGATTGTTCCTTTTGTATTTTCAGACTTTTCGTATCTACTATATTGACCAAAATTTCAGCCACCTACAGTGTAGTAGTTTAAAGTACAGAATAACACCTGCACTTTCCCATGGTTGCTCGGCAAAAATTCTTTGTCTTAAAACAAAAAACATTCCAAAGTTTACAAGTTATTGTAACAACATCTTGTCAGGGTCTGTTTGTTTTTAGGCACACCATTCAACAGAGATTGTATATTTTGAATCCTAACCTGCTCCAGTACACGTTTTACGACAGAAGTAATACAATTGATTGCCTTTCTGTGTATGAGTTTCCTGACAGCAGCAATGCATGCGGGAGAGTTTTTCCAAGTATGTATGTGCTTCAATGTGTAGCTACTTCCCTGTTAATACAGAGAACAGATGTCAGAGGACGATATAATAGATTTACACATGACATTGAGTTACAGAAGATCCGGAAACAACAGATTGTACTCCGCTACTCAGTGATTTGTTTCTACACACTGCAGGATGAGGCAGGCTTCCATTAAGGCATTCTTAACACAGGGGCCAGATGAGCTTTTTCATGTGCCAATGTTTATCACATTTTAATAGCATTTAATATGTTAAAATAAGCTTATCACAATCAATAAACTCAATCTCACTGAGAAAGTTATTGTATAGAAAATTAGTAAGTTTAGTATAAATACCTTAATGAATATTAGTAGTACCAAATAGAAATATATCAGATCAAGCTGTTTCAAATAGTCATAAAAAAATAGAACCAAAAGAATATATAGCAGTTGTGAATATGTCTGCCTTCTAAGATATGAAAAGTAATAGAATGCCTCAAAGAACAAAAGAATTTCCCACCAAAAATTCAGGTGACTAAAATAACCAATGAAAGGAAATAACTGGTCAAACTGACCTTAGCTAATCAAATATGCAAAATGAAGAATCATATCAGGGTCACTTTTGTGAACTTAGGTCATGACCCTAATTAGAATGTAAAACAACACAAAGTTGTAGATCTTATTAATTTTATTATTAAGAGCTTTTCAATATATTTATTAAATGGAAAAGTTATGAAGACAATTATATAAATTAATTTGATGTGTTTAAGAGATTTTGATTGGATAAAAAATTGATATTATTTTCCATATACACAATTCTTAGCCGGAAGTCACATATTGGGGTCGCAATTGGGAAATTTTTTAATTTTAATTCTTTTTAAGCAATTATTATCCGTCAAAATATTTTTAGGACAAGAAAAAAAAAAATTAGGAATTAATTTATAAGGATTGTTCACAATTTTTTGTTCGGTTCATTCGAAATAAACTCAAAAATATGGTACAAAATATATTTTATTAACATAGTAAAAATTAAAATTCCTAAAAATTAAACTGATTATTTACAAAACTGTCAAAATTGACTCTTCCACACTTATACACCATATGTATATAGGTACATGAAAAAACTCATATGACCCCTGTGATTCTTAAGAATATAGATAGAAAATTAGCACGAACGTCTGTTTTTGTATCGTCTTTCTGAAAACAGTTAATTTCGGAATATTTTCAAGCACTACGGATATTGACTTTAAAACTACAGTACAATCTTGAATATCCTGTTTGGAAAAAAAAATATGCTGGACGACGAGAGACAGACACAAACGGGTAAATTACCAAATATCATGGCAATGACAGTAGCTTATAAGAATGACATGCGAATATAGTAATGTGGATTTATTATATATGATATATATGTAAGGTTATATGTCATGAATCAAGGAAGAAGATTTAGTTTTAAGTTAACATAAATGCCCCTCCCCCCATTTGTCTTTATATTGAGATCGTTAAACAGTTTACATAGGAGTTGGGAGTAGCAATCATGTCTTCTTCGGGTTCTTTTAATGAAGCAGCAGATTGTGTACATAGCAAAATACTTGAGGCTTAATAACTAAGCGACAGATTAAAATTCTTGCTGCAGGACATGGGCTCACTTACAGTTGTAAGTAAATCTCGTTGAGATTAGGCATCTGCAGACATTTTCTGTCTGTATCAAATAATATTTATTCAGGTAAAAGGCATATCTTCATCATATTCGTGTCACAAGGTCCATCAAAGGTCTTCTGGAAATTTAAAATTTGACCCCCTGGAGCATTCCGATGCACATTTTGTCATGGACGGATTGTGTCAGATCAGGTAAGATTTCATAACATATTTTCTAGTTCAAATCTGCAAATATAATGATAATCTCTTACTGTTTTAGTTAAAGATCCATAATATCCATAAATCCAAAACTTAGATAGAATTGTATGCCATTTTATTTTGTGTGTACCAACTGATCAATGTCGTGACATAAAGCTATAGTCTGTTTCTGAATGTCAGATTTATTAAAGGTGTTGAATAATATTTCCAATTATTGAAATCGAGAAACAGACTTTATCTAAAAATGTCATGAAATTGATCGCATTGCTCACACAAATAAATGGCGTACAATTTGATCTAAATTTTGGATTTATGGATATTATGGATCTTTAACTATTTAAAACAGTAAGAGATTATCATTATTTTTGCAGATTTGAACTAGAAAATATGGCTACATGTATATGAAATCTTACCTGCACTTGATCTGACTCAATCCGTCCATGACAAAATATGCATTGGAATGCACCGGAGAAGAAATTTTTAATTTACAGAATATATTTGATAGGACTTGTGACAAGATTAGAATGAAGATACAGACAGAAAATTTCTTTGGAAGCCTAATCTCAACGAGAATTTTAGGAGCACACGAAAATGACAGTTCTTAAATTTGTAAAAATTGCAGTGTCCAGTGACCAAAGTTAAGTGATCTTTATCTTCTGGGCTCCTTTTATGTTTTGTCATTGGGATTATTTAAAGCATTTTAAATCTACAAATGTATGGGAGAAGATAAACCTATTATTTCCGTTTTTTTCTCTCATACATTTGACCATACCAATTTTATTGCATGGTTGAACAGGTTTCTATATATCGGAAATTAGATTATGTAATTCTCTGGAAAAATTTTACAAATAAAAAAATAAGTACATTTGTATAAAAGTGAATAAATGATAGTGGTAACTTTTAATTATCCCCTCGCCAACGAAGTTGCGAAGGGATATAGTAACGCTACCGTCCTTCCGTCTGTCCGTCCATCCGTCCGTCCTTCCGTAACATCCTTGTGAACACTCTAGAATCAACATCCTTCAATGGATATTGACCAAACATGGTACATATTTAGTCCTTAAGAGAATCGGGAACCCTATTGATTTTCAATGTCATAGGTCAAAGGTCAAGATCACCGGGTCAAATTTTTACCGCATAACATCCTTGTGATAACTCTAGAATCAACATCCTTCAATGGATTTTGACCAAACTTGGTACATACTTAGTCCTTAAGAGAATCTGGAACCCTATTGATTTTCAAGGTCATAGGTCAAAGGTCTAGGTCACCCGGTCAAATTTTTAGGCGAGGGCCTCAGGGGAAATGCCACGCTTTGCGTTGCCCTTGTTTATGTAAAACTGATGTTGATTTTGTTAAAAAATGAACCTTAATTTAGCGGATACGGCTTAGATCTGATTTTTTTTCACTTAGAATTATTTTTTTGCCATGAAAAGGTGGTGCTAATTGTATTTAATGCCGATATGCACCTTATTTGGTTATCCCTTCTAAGTTCTATATAATATTCATACATTTAAAGCATTTGTATACATGTCTCTATATATAGAGCTGATGAAAATACCATGTCAATTGGGGACAACATTTGTGAAAATTCTCCTTCATTGTCTTGGGCCACCTAGCGGAGGAGCCAGTCTCTACTAGATGTGACTTCACAAGATTGCATAATTCTTGGCATGCTACAGCATTGGCAAAGATGTTGTTCACCTCACGAAAGAAGACCTTATTGAAAGTACAAAGTTCAAAGTTCTTTATTCCAATTAAGGGCCCCGAAGGACATACTGACAATACAGCACCATATACATTCATAATTAAAACACATAAAATGTAGTATAGAACAATTCAATCAAAATGAAATAACACTACACATGAGTTTACCTTTGAAAATTGAAAATTCCGTTATTGACAATTATTTATATCTAATGGAAAAAGAAATACTTAAGACGAGGAAATAACCATTTTTTTTTACTCTTTCAGAAAAGGTACCATCTGTATTTTCCCAGCGATGGATACTAGGATACTTACTATGTACCGGATCTTTTTGTGCATATGCAATGAGAGTGAATATCAGCATAGCTCTAGTGTGTATGGTAAAAACACCAGTGACCAACTTCAGTATTCTGATATCCAATCACAGTAATACTAGTTTTAGTATAGATGATCAATGTGGAGAATTAGAAACCCAGAAAACTATTGTGAACCAGGTAAATACATTTATACAGTGGAACCTGTGCAATCCGACACCTGAGTTTTCCGACATCCTGTGACATTCAACAAAAATTTATGGTCCCAAAGTATTTATGTTAACTAAAATAAAACCTGAGTATTCTGACATCCTGTACAATCTGACACATTTCCCTGGTCCCTTGGTGTGTCTGATTAGACAGGTTCCACTGTACTACAGTAGACACAGTTTAATCATACACCACTGACGTGAACTATTTATTAAATGTATAAAACATTCAGACTTTTTCATGCTATGTTGAAACTCTTCAATCTGTTTGTTTTAATGAATACATATTTTTGTCTATATTAGTAACATAGATTTACGGAAACAGATTAAATTAGCTAATATGTTTCTGTATTGATCACAGGAAAGAAAAAAATATTTTAATATGCTTCAATGGAACATATTTATTGTGGTTATATGTAATGTAAAAAGAAAGTTTAAACAGTAATGGTCAACATTTCAACCAATATCAACGAAACTAACAACTACCTCTAACCTAAAACCATTGAACATAAAATAAAGGTTTGACATAATGACATTGTAAATCTGGTGTGGGGTATGGTACAGGCACAAAAGTGGTAGGGTTAAACCAATTAATGACATCTAATATCATAATCACATTAGATTTCTTTGTTTTACAGAGAGCTGAGTTTGAATGGGATAAAAATACACAATCATCTATCCTATCTGCATTTTTCTATGGGTACATTATTACACAGATCCCAGGAGGATGGCTTGCTGATAGATTTGGTGGTAGACTTGTCCTGGGATTTGCAATGGCCGTCTCAGGAATAAGTACTGTCCTCATTCCAGTCAGTGCCAGAACGTCCATTATACTGGTGTATGTACTACGTGCTGTGTTGGGACTAGCTTCGGTAAGATAATTTGTGTTGCTATGTCTAACAGTCTGGTGGTGACGTACCTACATTAAAGACTAGAACTATCGATTTCTCAATTCACAATCACACTTTATTGTCTAATTAAGAGCTACATTTTCAATGCAAAATCTTAAAGTGCGCACAGAGCTGTCTTAACTGCATGATAGGCCCCTGTGCAAAGCAGTGCACGGGTGTCCATGTCGGTAAAATTAAACATATATTTTTTGTATTGGTAGTTCCAACAAAATCTGTGTTTAAGCATTGTGTTTAAGTATTAAAAAAGGTGTCGTACACAACATATATAGATTAGCATCCATGGGCCCCCAGGCAACTGCCCATTGTGCCCATGCGTTAAGACAGCACTGAGTGTACATCCTAATTAATATACTGATTTCAATTTAGTTTTGATGTGAGCTATTTCCTCTTAACATGCCTTCTTCTGCATTTTCTAGTTAACTAACTCATTTGAACCAACAAACTTTTTACTACAGTGATGTTCTAAATCATACAAATATTGATGTCTAGGTTTTTTAATCATGTGCAGTGAGTTCGAACCACGTTCATGACGAGGTGTACTCGATACAACATTATGTGATAAAGTTTGTCAGTGACTTGCGACAGATCGGTAGTTTTCTCCATGTACTCCAGTTTCCTCCACCAATAGAACTGACCGTCACATCATCATATAGCTGAAATATTGTCGTAATCATGTGCAGGAATTAAACTCGCAACTTTCTAGGCATTGATTGAATGGGTAGATGTACAAGTAACTACCATACAATCATTCATTTATGTCTCAGAACAACCCTTTATTTCATTTTCTGATTCTATGGATCAAGTGTTCCTTGGAATAATTATTTTTGCTAAAAATTACCAGTATACAAATTTGAAAATTTCACTCTGAAGTTTATATATATACATATTTGAAATTTTGTTAAATCTTATTGCTTTCAGAGGGTGTGCCGGGGGTAGAATAGGCACCAGGTTTCTCCATCCTAGAGGCACTAGTCCTCTAAAAGGGGTCAACCCTGTGGGAACCCCGGGGTATAGAAATGGGACCGAGAGCTTCTTCGGCTTGAAGGGGCATCCGTCGGTTGTGCAGGATGTATAAATTGACAACCAACCCGTCCTTCGGATGAGACGTAAATAAAACCGAGGTCCCGGGTTGAGAGATTGCCACCATCTTCGCACGTTAAAGAACCCAGTGTAACAGCTCATGATGAGTGGTCCATAGGAGACCTGTTGCACTGGCAAAATTCTCCGTCCCTACCCATCACATTTCCTCGTTTCGAGTCCTGTGGCGTTTAAATTATTCTCGTCCTGAATATAGCTGAAAAATTGCTCGCTGGACGTTAAACATCTATCAATCAATCAATCAATCAATATTGCTTTCAAGGAATACAATATGTATTATGCAATATGATGTTAATTGTATTTAATTTATTTCTACAGTTTGGGAAAATCACTCTTCTTAGGGACAAGAAGGCTTATGATAAATACCAATAAGTTAAATAAATATTTGATCAATTAATTTGTGTTTGATGAATAATTGAATAATGTGAAATGTTACACAAGTAGTCTAATTTGGAGTAGATAGCAACTTTTAAAATTAGAATGTGTAATTATTTTGAGCTACATTTACAACATTAAAAAAAAATTAATAAATATTTTCAATTTTTCAACAGGTTATGCTATATAACCTGGCTTGGAGCAGTTTATGCTTAGGGACGGACCATTTAACTTCCAGGGGGGGGGCTATGGTTTTTTTTCAAAAAAAAATATTCTGATTCCCAATGATGCTGAAAAAATATTCTGATTTTGGTTGAGGGAAAAAAAAAATCTGATTCAGAGCTCGAGGTTTTGTCATATAACCTAATGTTAAATTCTGGAACAAAATTTCGTGCTTTGTGCGACAAAAAAATAAATATTCTAACTCTCGTGTTGTCCGAAAACAAAATTTCTGAATGAAACAAAAGCCATAGCACCCCTCCTGCAAGTTAAATGGTCGGTCCCTTAGCGTAAATTGTATTCCTTATAATTTAATATTTGCAAAAAAAAATGAATGATCCCTTGATTTTTATTACTATTATTTCATGGGACTATTTGAATTTGACCACATAGGCAGGTTTGATTGTATATGGGTTTTTTAAGATGTTATTACTTATTAGGCAAATATGGGTTAAAGATACTAATTGTCTTTTTGATACACATACAGGTCACAAGGTAAGAATGCAACACTCTCATGTGGCCTCATTTTGTTCTCCTTGTTGTCTGTCTAATTAGATTCACTTAACCTTGAGTTTTGTTCTATTTCTATTATTAGTTTTACTAACATCAAGGATTTGTATAGTAGAAAGGATATACATCTCGCTATATTTAACATAGATTGTATGTAAGTATGTTGCGTGGCGAGAACAAGTGAGATTATCCTTAGTGCAATTCATTGATGAAGCGTGTGCCTTGATTAATGGTGGAAATTTTCATCGCTTCAACATTTTAAATCAGTATTTTGTAAATATATAAAACCATAACTACAGGTATAAAGTGAAAATATTTGTCCTAAATATCAATCATTAATAAAGTTTCGACTTTTTGTAGATATATTCATCAATATTTCATCAATAATTGACATTAATCGATTTGCCCTTTTGACCTTCATAATCCTGCCTATTATGGGCGTTCAAGACTCGAATTTAAATTTCAAACTCCTCTGGATCTCTTCTCTCATCATACCGAATATTGAAGTGGAGCCGTCATTTTTGTGATAATATGAATATTTCTCAATGTATAGAAGGAGTTTTATTTAAAACAGTGCTCCCGATTTGTATTTATTAAGGATTGTTTACCATCATATTTTATGTGTATGAGGGGTGATACAGAACAAATCAAAAATTCTTTTCCAGTGAACCTATATCGGCAAATCCAAGGATTGTTTTGTGTAATGTAGTATATAGACAATGCATAGAACAAACTTTGGTGTAATTGGTTGATTTTCCTACAAATTC
>MJUT01039718.1:50499-64772 GCA_002080005.1 Gigantidas platifrons
CGGGTGGGGGAAACTACGAAGAGAAGAATTTCGTCGTAGCGTAGCCAAGGGCGATCGGTGGTCCATTGGAGCTTAAAAGATCGCGATCTTTTCTGTTCATATTGTTTTTTTTTATCTGTGACACCTCCTCTGGTGTTCTAGATGGCTTTTTCAACTTCTTCCGCGGAATAGCACAGTCTGCCACTTCATGTCCATGTTGATTTATCGAAACCATAAACAACTAAAAACCAACAGAAGTCATAAAGACAGAGCACTATCCTAACAATTCATACTGGGGAAAGTGGTAAAAAATATTGATTTTCTTTATTTTTACTCATAAAAAGTTAAAATTATATTTTATTAAAGATTATTTTCAAGTTGGAACATTTTACGATCAACAAATACCTTTGCAACACGACAACTCGTTGTACTTTATTGCCTGTTGAAATGCGATGGGATTTAGATGCATCTTACGACTGGTTGCCGAAATGAAAATGCCTAAGTACCCACGAATCGCTATATTTGAAGGTACCAGTTATTAGGTTAAGGTCATTTTTATGAGTAAACAAGTCGGCGACTATTTTTGCACGAAAATAAAATAAAATGATCACATTAACGATTCAAAATTTTCGTCGAGTCCTTCAGAAAAGGTACTTATCTACACTTCGCTACTTTCAAATTCACTAGACCAATCGGGCCACCAGCAACACTATACAACTAGACCGATATAATTTTTACTAGACACGGGCTTCGGACTACCGCTTAACGTCGAACACTGCTCTAGATATTCATTTGGTACAATGTCAGGGCTTTCAATATTTTTCAAGTGTACCAGTTTCACTATTTACAGGTAGTACTTTGTGTTAAAATTTGAACATTTTTCATAAATATCTTTATTCAGTAATCTTTAAAATCAAATACCATTCATTATGAATGGGTAAAAGTTCCTGGTACCACCCCTTATTGAAAGACCTGCAAAATAACCCATGCTATTCCCTTTTATGGTGTGATGTATTTAGATAGCATCACTTCAATTTGGTGTCCATCCTTGTTACCATATGTGACAAGTATATGGTGACAAGGTGACATAGGTTTACTACAGCAGGTAGATTTTGTATTGGTGATATTAAGGTATGTTAAGACTCCGGTATGAGAAAGTATCTTATAACAGGTAATTGTATAATTAGTCATCAAGCAACAACAAACAATTAACAATTCTTCATTTTTCCAACATTTCTTTGACAAATGTTAATTGTTTAGGGCGTTATCCGTCCTGCTTGTTACTCAATGTTGGGAAGATGGTCTCCATGTCTAGAGAGGAGTAAACTGTCAGCAATGTCTCAAGTTGGTGAGTCAAATAAAACCAAGATCTTTCAGAAATATGCCTATATTTTTAGCTCACCTGGCCAAAGGCCACGTGAGCTTTTACCAACACTTGGCTTCCGGCATCCGTCGTCGTCTGTCCGTCCGTCGTACGTCGTAAACTTTCACATTTAAATCTTCTACTCTGAAACCTCTGAACCAAATTAAACCAAACCTGGGAGGGATGGTCCATGGGTGGGTCCCTTTCAAAAGTGTGTCCGACAGACCCGCCCTCCATTCAAGATGGCTGCTGTTACTAAAAATAGAAATTTCTTCAATTGTCCATTGCTGCTTTATTATAAATTTAAATGAGCTAAAATTTTTACTGCAGCAACATGGAAATGAGTAGTTTAACATATATTCCGGGTTTTTCTGTGAAATTTTTCATTCAGCCGATTTATACCGATTATGCAAATTAGGCATATTTTGATAAAAGATCACATTTAAATCTTTTCCTCTGAAACCGCTGAACCAAATTAAACCAAACCTGGCAGGGATTGTTCCTGGGTGGGTCCCTTTCAAAATTATGTTCGACAGCCCCATCCTCCATTCAAGATGCATGGCTGCTGTTACTAAAAATAGACATTTCTTCAATTGTCCATTGCTGCTTTAGTATAAGTCAAAATGAGCTCAAATTTTAACTGCAGCTACATGGCAAGAAGTAGTTTAACATATATTCTGGGTTTTTCTGTGAAATTTTTCTTTCAACCGATTTATACCGATTATACAAATTAGACATATTTTGATAAAAGATCACATTTAAATCTTCTCCTCTGAAACCGCTGAACCAAATTAAAGCAAATTCGGCTGGGATGGTCCCTGGGTGGGTCCCTTTCAAAATTGTGTCTGACAACCCCATTCAAGATGGCTGCTGTTACTAAAAATAGAAATTTCTTCAATTGTCCATTGCTGCTTTAGTATAAGTCAACATGAGCTCAAATTTTAACTGCAGCTACATGGCAAGAAGTAGTTTAACATATATTCTGGGTTTTTCTGTGAAATTTTTCTTTCAACCGATTTATACCGATGATACAAATTAGACATACAATGTATTTTGATAAAAGATCACATTTAAATCTTCTCCTCTGAAACTACTGAACCAAATTAAAGCAAATTCGGCTGGGATGGTCCTTGGGTGGTCCCCTTTCAACATTGTGTCCGACAGCCCCGTCCTTCATTCAAAATGGTTGCTGTTACTAAAAATAGAAATTTCTTTAGTTGTCAATTTCTGCTTTATTACAAATCAAAATGAACTCAAATTTTAGCTGCAGCTACATGGCAATGAGTAGTTTAACATATATTCTGGGTTTTTCTGTGAGATTTTTTCAGCCAGTGTATTCCATTTAGGAATATTATGAGATAAAAATCACATCAAAAGCTTTTGCTCAGAAATTTGAGTTGAAATGATCTTTGGGTGGCCCATTTTCAAAATTATGTGTAACACCCCCATTTTCTATCAACTATATATAGATGTCAAATTGAAAACCAGGTGAACGATTACAGGCTCCTGGGAGCCTCTAGTTTTTTTAAGTCATATCTTTGGGTTATTAATACATTATGAAAAGAAATTTCAAACCACTGATCCTTTTGATCAATTAATCTGATTAAAATCATATGTTAACGTAGCCATTAGGGTATATTTGTGTTACACAATCACATGGTAATCGTTAAGGAATATCTGCATCACGGCTATGTTCCATTTGTCATAGTCACAATTCTGTCCTGTCGTCTTTTATATCTTATCACCCGATTTTTTTTTACGAGAGTAACACGATGGAGGCCACTAGTGGAGCAGAAACCACTTACACTTCCAGAGCACCTGAGTTCACATACTTTTTTTAGTGAGGTACATATTACTCAATCTGTTGCTTTCTCTGTAGTGTTTTACAGACGATTGTTTTCTTGTCCTCTTTCTTTTAGACATTGTATTGTCCCTCCTGCTTCAGCTATTGATTACCTCTTTGGTATCTTCAAGCTTTTTTTAATGTGTTATGCTCTATTTACACATGGCACGTCTAAGATCAACGTTTTAGCAGTAACGAACTTAATTATATATAAAAGGAAAAAGTGTATACAGTGATGGTCAACAATTCCTGAAAAATAAAACCCTCACATACTACAATGGAAATATAGGTCCTGGTTACGGACAGACACAAAGATGTGGCAGGGTTAAATTTCTCAATAGGATTGCAATCTTGATAATAGTATTATCAACGGTATTAAAACAATTAGCAAACAATAACAAAAGCCTTAAGCAGAGTAATTCTCACTACAAAAAATACTCTCCAGCTTTTCCTACATATGTTCAATCACGTAATTATGTCAGCTGTAAATAAATTAGTTGGATTAATTTACATAATTATAATTTTAATAGGATTTCTTTTTTAAAGTGAACTTGTTATCACAGTTTAGCTTTTCAAGGAACGACTTGAATTTTAATTTTGTTCAGTGTCATAAAGTTCTTGTGTAGTATTATCCACAGGCAACACTAGCATGGTGCAATGCCATGCCTAACTTTTCCAGCAGAGCCATCATGGTTATTATTGTATGATATTTGGATTTTCAACTACTTGTGCAATCAGTGTCTATCACCATTAAAGTTGTGAGTTCGAATCCTGTTCATGACGAGGTGTACTTGAAACAATATTACGTGATAAAGTTTGTCAGTGACTTGTGGCACATCATGGTTTTCTCCTGGTACTCCAGTTTTCTCCACCAATAGAACTGACCGCCACGATATAGCTGAAATAAACCAAACCTTAACCAACATTTTCCAACACCATGCCTCACCCTCATGTTGTTCAATATGTATTACTATAACATTATTTCACATTGAATTTTAGTATTTGAATAGTAAAATAATAGTATTGGAATACTGTAATACTTTTTAAAACCAATTATCCATTAATTTATCACATTCTATATTCGATCAACTTCAAAAATTTAATCTAGATTTAAATCCTTAAAAATAAGATACAGGTCAAAGGTCATGTTTGATTGCTCACACGTCACAAAATTTACCTGGTACTTACAGATTTGTAGTGGTGTTCTTCAGGAATTCTGTCGTCGTCTAGTATGGCGCAAACATGCAGTGAAGTTTCTGGAATACCATTTATCAGATACGCTCAAGCACAACAGATTGGAAAGCCAAATATCTTAAAATCTTTGGGACACACTAGAAATGATGTTCTACAAACAGTAATAATACAGGATCCTCACAGACATGATTGATATCTATTGGTGTTTTTGGAAGTTCAATTATCAATATAGAGCCCCGATGGCTCATTGAGTTAGCTAAGTGGATTACCTAACAACTCATACAAGCTTATCACAAATACATCGTGGGTTCGCGCTCGGCTTTATAAATAAAAAAAAAGGGTGCGCTCGCAACACCTGAAAAATCAATCAATCAATTATCAGTAATGTATTTCATCTTTTTCCCACAGGATCAGTTTGTGGAGTCATTGGAACATTTGCACTGTCTGGTGTCCTGTGTGAATACGGGTTTGATAATGGATGGGGATCTATATTTTATGTCACAGGTAAATACTAATTGTATATCACAGGTAATGTTAATTGAATATCACACAGGTAATGCTATTTAGGAGATAACTGTATTGTATTTGAAAATGTAATCATGTGTATTGCTACATTGTTGACAAGATGACGTAAGTGGCAATCGTCTAAAATATCTCATGATTTTCAACCGTGGAATTGATACCATGAAAATGACAGCATTGTCCAATCACAAAGCAGGGATATTAAATAACTACATTAGATTAGTATATCACACGTTAATGTAAATTGAATATCACCGGTAATGCTAATTGAATTGAATATCACAGGTAATGCTAATTAAATATCACAGGTAATGCTAATTGAATATCACCGGTAATGCTAATTGAATATCACAGGTAATGCTAATTAAATATCACAGGTAATGCTAATTGAATATTACAGGTAATTATAATTGAATATCACACAGGTAATGTTATTAGTATATCACAGGTTATTGTATGTACTCAGTCATTTAGTTTCAACACAGATAATTAATTCATTCATTATAATATACATTCCAACATTTTGTATACACATTAATTCTTTCTTTGCAAATTAATCAAAAGGGGTTCATTATAACATACATTAATTCGGTTCTCTGCAAGAAAATTGCAGTTGGAACAAATTACATGTAATTGAATTCTGTTTTTTTTTATAGGAGGAATGTGCTGTATTTGGTCAATAATTTGGTTCTTTCAAGTGAGAGATTCACCAATAGATCATCCTAGAATAACTAAAGTAGAAAGAGATTACATTGTAGACAACATTGAGTTTGACACATCAAGGAGGGTAAAATATTTATTGTTATCCAAGAAAACAAAAGAAGAAATAATTACATTGTAAATCACAAACAATAAAAAAAAAAATATAGCACCATTAAAAGAGTTCTAGATTCAAATAAAAGAACAATCGTAAAAACAGTCAAAATTGATACCCCTAACTCACATATACCAGTACATGATTCTTCATTATCGCTATTTTGTTTACTTTCCCTTTGATGTTTAAAACCAATATGTTTCATATCACGTAAGCGCTGAGAAGATTCAAGTTATCGCTAATCGCTAAGCGTTGTCAAGGACGTGATTACGTCATACGATAAAATAATTAATAAAGATGTTTTTTAAACCTCGAGGACGTTTCTCAGTCATCTCTCATCTCAAAGCTTCGCCCTTCCATGAGAGATGACGGAGAACCATCCTCTTGTTTTAAAAATCAACGTTAATTACTTTTTCTCCTGGCTTTGTACAGAAATTTGAATAAACAGAAACAGGTTTAAACTAGTTTTAAGGGTTCAAACATCTAAGAAGTTTAACACATCTATGGGGGTGACATTTCTACTCTTACACTGCTGCACTTTTGAAATGAATGGAAAATCTTCATTAAATAACAACATATCAATGATATTAAATCATGCAGCCATTTTCCTACAAGATATTCAAGATTGTTTCATGACAGTTTATTTTTGTTGTAACTTAACATTGTGAAATGTTTGACAGTTTGGCTGCATGGTTTTAGAAAAGTTTGAAGATACCAAATATGGAAGAAGGGTAGATATTACAATGGCCAGAGGAAAAAAGACTTAAGTGTCAACAAAATACTAGATAGGAGTTCCTGCTTCACTAGTCGTATCAGTGTTATTGTTTTAACAACACAAACATTTTCTGATATGGAAATCGTGTTGGACACTTGTCTATGTAAATAAATACAAAAGTCATAAATAAAACAAACCCCATACTGAATAGCCAAATGGAAATCAAGATGAACCAAATATTGTTTTTAAGCAGAAATTGTAGCCGACATAACAACACAGAACTAAAAACATGTAATTGGATGGAAGGATGTATTATTAATTAACGGAAATAATGGGGTCATTTGATACACTATCCAATTCCATGTTATATTTTTTAGCAAAAGCTACTAGTAATTTCTTACATCGAAGCAGAAGAAAAATGGCATAAGATTTTAGGTTCTGGCATCGATGACTATGTTGTACATTATTCAGGGCCCGGGTGGCTCAATGAGTTAGGTAGTTGGATTACCTAACAACTCGTACAAGCCAATCACCAATATGGTGTAGGTCCGCGGTCAGCTTTGTAAATTACAAAAAGAGGTGCACTCGACTCACAGCCACAAATGATCAAGTTTACCAGTTGCTTGCCTATGGTCTGTGGTTCTCTCCGGGTACTCCAGCTTCTTCCACCACTAAAACTAGTTGCCATGATATAGCTGAAAGTGGCATTAAGCACAATAAATCAATCAATTAAATCATGTACATTATTGCTTACTTTAAAATAAAACATGGATGCGAATTGTTATTGGCTTGAGCTTCGTGGTATATTAAATATATACTTGTAATTCTTTTTTGTATATATTTATCTGTATATCTCATAACCAATATAGTGTTGGTCTACTACAAAGCTGACCTCATCATCATCTCATTGAAAATTAACTTGTTCTTGCCATGGCATAGCTGAACTAGAAAATTGAATGCCCCCGTCTCGACCTTATCCACCTCAACCCCCCCTCACCCCAATTCCAATTTACTACCTTAACTTTTGGCTTTGTTCTGAGGAATGTGTAGGGGTATAATGCAAAGAAATGGATAGCCAAAATGGATTTTCAATATAACTTAATTTGAAGGAATGGTATATTATTCATCGGGTATGATGTAGAAAATTTATGTATAGACTTTAAAAGGGGTTTGTGTCTTAGTTTGTGTCTGTATGACACATACAATGCCCCCACGGTTATAATTGCAAAAGGGTAAACCAATGTTTTGCTTATTCAGCATCAAGCAGAAATGACTGAAATAAATGAATCTGTACCTAACAATGTGATGTTCGATTGATTGATTGATGGAATGGGGTTTAACACCATTTTCAGCAGTATTTCAGCCATATCGTGGTGATCAGTTTTAGTGGCGGAGGAAGCCAGAATGCCCTGAGGTAGCCGCAAGTATAAGGAGCGTTGTTTACACGTTAACAGGTTTCAGTGGCTAAGTTCATATAAGCATAATTTTGTAAAAAATTGTTGAAAATCAAAATCCGTATAATATGTACACCTTCAGTGTTGGTACTAACTGTCTACAAAATATAAAAGGTCTAGCTCAAAAACTGTAGGAGGAGTTAGCCGGACAAATCATATATGCTATATGGGGGCATAAATGAAAAGTCCAACTACCTGTCATTTTGAGAATATTTGATGAAAATCAAAATCCTGTGAACATGCACACCTACATTATGTGTATAAACATCCTACAAAATATTAAAGCTGTAGCTCCAAAACTGTAGGAGGAGTTAGCGGGACAAACTATGCATACTACAGTGTGACGAACGGACGGACGGACGGACAGGGGTAAAACAATATGCCCCCCGACCAATAGTCGTGGGGGCATAAAAATTGCTGATTTGGTGTTAAACAACAATCACTCATTCACTCACTCATAACCAATTTACAGAGTTACAGAGATGACAATTAACACAAGAAATAAATACATGTAATACATAATTAAACAAATATTGAAATGTGAAAAGAAGTGGATCAACCTAGAGGACATATCCTCTTGTTTACTATTCTGATACATTTACAGAGTTTACTTAACTCTGTTGCATTGAAGATAAACAATAAAATGCTGTTACTCAGTGTATTTTGAATTCAGTAGTATAACACATTTCTTTTCTTTTTTTTAGACTTATAAAATACCATGGAAAGACATGGCATTATCTGTACCAGTGTGGGCAACAATTGTATGTCACATGTGTGGTAATTGGGCAGAGTTTACACTGATTACCAGCCTCCCAGCATTTATGAAAGGAGTTTTAAAATTTGATATAAAAAGTGTATGTATTTATTAGTGACAAAAATGTATTTATAACATTATTGATATATCCTCCCCCAAGAGAGTAAGGGCTGTTCCATTAAAACACATGAGGTACCCGGGGAAGGCACTTTAATTTTTGGACAACCACTCAAAGAAGCAATTTACTGATTCTGGTGACCACCCTCAGAAGCATTTTTCAGTAAAATACAACCATCGATAGAATTTTTTTTCTGAATCAAAAAATTCTTCAAAATCAAATAAATCTATACTATGAAATTGTTTTGAGGTAACTGCAAGAATAAAGGAATTCAGAGTAATCCTACATAATTATGTATCAGCAAAGGAAAGAATGTCCGTGCATGCAATATTCAGCATCTTTCCCTTTATTTGTACTATCTTGAACTGTGCTTGCAAGATATTCATAAATAGAAATGTTCATGATACTTTTCATCTTTTATGAGATACGAAAAACGTGAAGGACACCGACAGGCCACAGTGTACTGAAAGTTGTAACTGGCACCATACGAGACACACGGCTGTTGTAGTGTTGACAGACACCATGAACAAAATAAGCAAGAGCTGGAATTGTTTCAGTGATTGTTTCTTTAATTTCATAATTTCTCCTTACCTAGTAACACATCTGAAAATGTAGGGCCTAGTTTGGAGGCCCACAGTGCCACCGGCTCCACGTGACAACAGGGGTAACAGCATCAACATCCCCCATAGTTTTCGAAGGGAGGTAACTCAAATTCTATGTGTATAACTAACACATGGAGCCAAACGCGGTTGACCGGAAATTGGAAAAGAAGACGACATTATGATTTCGAGCATCAAAACATTACAAAAAAAATAAAGTATTCTAGAGATACAGTGGAACCTGTGCAATCCGACACTTGAGTTTTCCGACATCCTGTGACATCTGACAAAAACTTATGGTCCCAAAGTATTCTGTTAACTAAGAAAACCCTGAGTATTCCGACATCCTGTACAATCCGACACATTTCCCTGGTCCCTTGGTGTGTCGGATTAGACAGGTTCCACTGTACTTTCAAAAAAATCTTCTTCATATCTTAATAGTTTGGCGGAAAAAATAAAATACCAAGGCTTTTCCTGACCCAACAACCCATAGAAGCAATTTATGCAGGACAACCACGTACCACAGAATTGATTTCTCCGCTAGGCTAACCACCCATATATTTTTTTTAAGCTGCCGTCCCCGGGTACCTCATATGTTTTAATGGAACAGCCCTAAATGATTTTAAGTATGTTAGATGTCTTATGTTGTTATTACTATCGCTGGGTCAATACCTCTGTTAGACCCTGAGGGTAGCATCCAACTAGGGGTTTGTTGTTGAACTTATGATTAAGCTAATCATATCATTAGCCTACCCGGGAGAGGAATTTGTATAAGTGTTTTACACTTGTTTTCCAATCCCTTTCTATGAATATCACTATGTAATGTCTTGTATGTATTTTTGTTGAATAAAATATAGTTTACACTAATCAGTCTACCTGTTAGATCCTACGTCAAATGACAGGCATGTGATTGAAGGATTAAATTCAATTGCATGTCCATGTATCTCTTTATATTGTGATTAATATGGTCTTTAAGGCAAAGTAAAATAATATCCTACTTTCCTCATATAGTCAAACTTGTCTATGTCGAACCCCTTTCCAGGGACTGAAAAATTTATTGTTTAGACAGGTGTTTGGTTTACACAGGTTCAAATTACGTAGACATTTAGTAGATGGGATTGTAAAGTCTGTCAATGTATGACATTGGTTGATTTAGATTTGGGGGGATGTTTTTACCTCAGCTCCAGTCAAATTATTTGTGTATTTCTCCATAGCCAAAGATGACCCACCTAATTGGATGTCAGTTCATCAGAGAATTTGTTATGGTATTTATATTAGGGTTGTAAACAAGAACACAATGTTGTAATATAGAGGCACTGATTTTAGAAAATCATAATGAAATTAAATTTTCATTTACTATTCAAACATACAATGTATGCTGAGAAAACTACAGCATTTTTATGCTTTATGTTAAGGGATTGATTCAGACTGTCTCTTAGTTCATTGGGTATATCCAAGCTGACCTTGAAAAAATGAAGAAAACCCTTGTAAACTCCTTGAAGAGACCTAGAATTTCTTGGATAAAAAAGGGTGGGAACCCTGTAGATAAGACTGTAAAGTGTGTCTGGTTTATGCAGGTTTTCAGTTTGCTCAGGGTTCGGTTTAGACAGGTTTTCAGTTTACTCAGGGTTCGGTTTAGACAGGTTTCACTGTATTATGTCAAAAGTCAACTGCTAAGTAGAATATGTATTTTGCTGGTCTCTTTATTTAAAGCCATTTCTTTCCGCCTTACTCTAGTCATTTATAAAAATTACCAATGTACCTTATATTGTTTACAGAATGGGGCCCTGTCTGGCATTCCATACCTTTGTGCAGCGATAATGTCGGTTATAGCAGGCCATTTGGCTGACTTAGTCAGAAGTAAACACATTCTTACTACAACACAGACTAGAAAAGTCTTTCAAAGTATAGGTTAGTACATTTAGATGAATAGAGTGAGTGAGTGAGTGATTGTTGTTTAATGCCAACTCAGCAATTTTTCAGCTTTATCATGGCGAGAACAAGTTAATTGTCAATGAGATGATGATGAGGTCCGCTTTATTCTAGAACAACACGCTGAGTTGGATTTTTATAGTGCTAGCCCACTGAAACAACAGTCTGCGGATAGACATGTCGCTCCACTCGGACACATTATTCTGATTCCCAGCCAACCAGTCTTTGATCTTTCTCCTTAATGCTGTATGCTTAGCGGAGAATCAGCAAATACCAATTTTATAGTCTTTGGTTCGACCTGACTGGGGCTCAAACCCAAGATCTACCGCACTGGAGGTGAACACGCTAACCATTACACTACCGATGCGGTGCGATGAATGGAACTTTGAAGTCCTAGAGATATATGGTATGCCGCCAACTCTGTGAAACGGTGGCATTAAGATGATTAATTGTTGTTTAATGTCAAGTCAGCAATATTTCAGCAATAGTAATGACGAAAACAAGTTGCCAAACAATAAATCTGGCAGCAATAGTAATGACGAAAACAAGTTGTCAGACAATAAATCTGGCAGCAATAGTAATGATGAAAACAAGTTGTCAGACAATAAATCAGGCAGCAATAGTAATGACGAAAACAAGTTGTCAGACAATAAATCTGGCAGAATAGTAATGACGAAAACAAGTTGTCAGACAATAAATCTGGCAGAAAAGTAATGACGGAAACAAGTTGTCAGACAATAAATCTGGCAGAATAGTAATGACGAAAACAAGTGGTCAGACAATAGTAATGATGAAAACAAGTTGTCAGACAATAAATCTGGCAGAATAGTAATGACGAAAACAAGTTGTCAAGACAATAAATCAGGCAGCAATAGTAATAACGAAAACAAGTTGTCAGACAATAAATCAGGCAGCAATAGTAATAACGAAAACAAGTTGTCAGACAATAAATCTGGCAGAATAGTAATAACGAAAACAAGTTGTCAGACAATAAATCTGGCAGAATAGTAATGACGAAAACAAGTTGTCAGACAATAAATCAGGCAGCAATAGTAATAACGAAAACAAGTTGTCAGACAATAAATCTGGCAGCAATAGTAATGACGAAAACAAGTTGTCAGACAATAAATCTGGCAGAATAGTAATGACGAAAACAAGTTGTGAGACAATAAATCTGGCAGAATAGTAATGACGAAAACAAGTTGTCAGACAATAAATCTGGCAGAATAGTAATGACAGAAACAAGTTGTCAGACAATAAATCTGGCAGAATAGTTATGACGAAAACAAGTTGTCAGACAATAAATCTGGCAGAATAGTAATGACGAAAACAAGTGGTCAGACAATAAATCTGGCAGCAATAGTAATGATGAAAACAAGTTGTCAGACAATAAATCTGGCAGAATAGTAATGACGAAAACAAGTTGTCAAGACAATAAATCAGGCAGAATTGGTTTTTGCTTTTGGTTGAAAGCATACATAACCACAGGAAAACATGGAATTAATAGATACTGATGAAAAATGTTATATTGCAATTGACCACCAATGACCACTCCTAGAAAGCTCTTTGCTCATTGTGTGCTGATGAAAGTTGTTTTATATATGAAAGGAGTTCAACAATATTTCAGTTATATTGTGACGGTCAGTTTTATTTGTGGAGGAAACCGGAGTTTGACATTATCCTTACATGAAGCAATCATATACGTGTCTATCCCATTGTAAGGAAGAGGTGTGTATTGTAGAAAACTAAACATTGAACAAATTTTTTTTCACCTGACTTGTTATTTCCAACTAATATTGAACAAGATGTTAAAATATGAAATGGCAAAATGTCTTTTTAGCTTTTAGGTTCTATTTCCAGCATATATTGGTGCAGGCATATTTCTTGTAGCAGCTGGATTTATACCGTGTACACAACGTGAAATAGCTGTTGTATTTCTGTGTCTGGCTGTTCTATCTACTGGTTTTATGAGTGGAGGATATTATGCTAATCACATCGACCTCGCTCCAAAGTAAGTGCAGTCAAACCTACCCGTGCAGTCACCTCTATTAAGCAGCAACCTGTATTAAAAGGTCACCCTTTTCTTGTCCTGTCATTTTTCTCATATGAAATGGACCTCTATTAAGAGGTCACCTGTCTTGTAAGATAACTTTTTCTTTGTCCTCTTAATACAGGTTTGACAGTAATTATAAATTATAGTGAATTCTTAGATCTGGTCCAGTATTTACTTTATTGTTTCACTGGAAACTCAGAAGTAATAATATGAAAAAATACGACACCGTGGAAACAGTTCCAGTTTCTAACATGAAAATTGTAGAAACAGAGGTCAAATCAAATACGTCTTACACACATTTAGTCATGACAACTCACTGTCTGAGAGGTCAAATCAAATACGTCTTACACACATGTAGTCATGACAACTCACTGTCTGAGAGGTCAAATCAAATACGTCTTACACACATGTAGTCATGACAACTCACTGTCTGTGCTTGGTACATGCACTTCAATAAAAAATGATGGGACTAAAATACAATTGATAAGGAAGGTGTAGGTAGTTTCAGCTGGACCTCTGATAAGGGAGGTGTAGGTAGTTTCAGCTGGACATCTGATAAGGGAGGTGTAGGTAGTTTCAGCTGGACCTCTGATAAGGAAGGTGTAGGTAGTTTCAGCTGGACCTCTGATAAGGAAGGTGTAGGTAGTTTCAGCTGGACCTCTGATAAGGAAGGTGTAGGTAGTTTCAGCTGGACCTCTGGTATGGAAGGTGTAGGTAGTTTCAGCTGGACATCTGATAAGGAAGGTGTAGGTAGTTTCAGCTGGACATCTGATAAGGAAGGTGTAGGTAGTTTCAGCTGGACCTCTGATAAGGAAGGTGTAGGTAGTTTCAGCTGGACCTCTGATAAGGAAGGTGTAGGTAGTTTCAGCTATTTTCATTAATGTTATTTTATTTTATTTTCTAACCAGAATCTTCCCTATTCTTACTTTGTAA
>MJUT01039718.1:69130-83234 GCA_002080005.1 Gigantidas platifrons
TACAATAGTGAAGGGTTGTGAGGTTACAATAGTGAAGGACCGTGAGGTTACAATAGTGAAGGGTTGACCGAGAGCCTGAACCATTAACACATGCCATTTTTCCAACTTCTTATATCTTAAATTCAATTCCATATTCTTGAAGATAATCGCTGTTTAAATTTGTTTTTCATTATAATTGAAGGGCCCGTGTGGCTCAATGAGATAGGTAGTTGAATGACCTAATAACTCATACAAACCTATCACCAATACAGCGTGGGTTCGCGCCCGGCTTTGTAAATTACAAAAAAGGTGCACTCGATTCACAGTCACAAGTGATAAAGTTTACCAGTTGCTTGCCCATGGTCGGTGGTTCTCTTTGGCTACTCTGGCTTCTTCCACCACTAAAACTTGTTGCCATGATATAGCTGAAATATTGCTGAAAGTGGCATTAAACACCAAAAATCAAATCATCATCATTATAATTGAGGAAAATGTTTTTTATTATATCAAATTATTTCATGATGTATATATTCTGTGTTGCAGGATTTGCCACATGAATGGAGAAATGTATTCTATGTTGGTGCAGCATTTTACGCCTTTGGAACCATATTCTATGGAGTTTTTGCAAGTGGAGAACTCCAACCATGGGCAAAAGATAAAGTAAAAGATCTTGATATTATCGTAGAAGCCAAGCTAATCTCTCCAGGTGAAGGAAATAAACAGGAGAAATCAGAAGATGTAACATTTCTGAAAAATGGATGAAATCTACCAAAAATTAGCCAAACCATTTTTTAATCATCGAGTCTTTTTTTTTTCATTATTATTTTGTGCCAGTATGTTTTATTGTTATGAAGTAATTTTCTGATCTCAAAATATGTACCAGTATGTGAAATGTAATCAAAAGTTATAAAAACAAGATTTTGTTAAGCAATAACTTATACTCTGCTACCTCAATTTTTATTTCCCGTCACAATGCATTTCATATTGATTATGTCTCCCCTTCGAACGAAGGGCGACATATTGTTTTAGTCTGATTTTTTCTTCCACTTCCGCTTCATCTGCTTCTTCTCAACAAAGCTTGTCCGGACCATAACTTTTTTGTCTTTCCAGATAGGTCACTTATATTTGGTATGTGGGTGCATGACCATAGGGCGGTGTGTCACATACCGTAATGACCTTCATGGGACCTTGACCTTTGACCTCATTAAGGGGAGACATAAGTTTTAGGTTACTAAAACAGTTCTTCCTAGTTAAACCTGTATTATTCGACAAAAAAAAACTGCCTTATGTGACCATATCACTGTTCCCTTAGAAGGTCACATGAGACAGGTTTGACTGTTCCCTTGGAAGGTCACATGAGACAAGTTTGACTGTTCATTTTTTGCAATTTACTTCATCTGTCTTCACTTCCCACAATGTTTTTGTTTATACAAAATTAAACTTCATAATATGAGCTTTTAAACATATTTTACAGGAATCGTGACATGGGTAACATCTTGAATGAGTTCAATATTGAAGCAAATCATAAAAATATTTAATGGGGAAAAAATCATGTTGACATCACTTTGCATTAGCCATCCATTGTCTGTCTACCAATCGTCGTCGTTAAAGTGTCACAATTCAATAATGTCCATTTAAACTTGAACCACACATAGCAGGAATGATGTTTGTGAGGTCCTCTACAAATTTACTTCATTTCCTTATGATCTGGCAAAAGTCATGGCTGCCTTTGGTAATTCATGTTTCTGATTGGTTGAAACTTTACAAATGATCTTCTCTGTAACTACAAGTTCAAATGAGTTATTGGTACAAATAATATATATGGGGTTCTTCGTAGAAATTCCTTGTTTTATATGCTTTGCCACAATTCTTGTTTCTGATTGCTGGAATTTACAAAAATCTTCTCTGAAACTACAAGTGCACATGATTTTTATGTTAGTGCGGTCCTCTGTAGAGATTCCTCATTTTTATCTTAGTGGGGTCCTCTATAGAGATTCCTCATTTTTATCTTAGTGCGGTCCTCTATAGAGATTCCTCATTTTTATCTTAGTGCGGTCCTCTATAGAGATTCCTCATTTTTATCTTAGTGTGGTCCTCTATAGAGATTCCTCATTTTTATCTTAGTGCGGTCCTCTATAGAGATTCCTCATTTTTATCTTAGTACGGTCCTCTATAGAGATTCCTCATTTTTATCTTAGTGCTGTCCTCTATAGAGATTCCTCATTTTTATCTTAGTACGGTCCTCTATAGAGATTCCTCATCTTGTGTTGATCCAACAAAAATCTTGCTGTTATTTGCAATGCTTTTCTCAGAAACCACAAACTTCCTGGAATCCAAACAGTGAAGGAATACACAGGTAGGCGATTCATGCTCATGTGAGCCTCTATGTTTTTAATTACAGATTTTGAGTATTACCTTACTATTAAAGTGTTTTTCTTCGAGACAATATATTTTTTTTTAAAGAAGATGCACATGTTTAAAATATTAATTTCAAATTGAAGATAAACACATTTGTATATTTTGATCTAGTGTATTACAATGTAAAATGACACAAAACTTCGTAAATAAAGATAAAAATATTTGTGTGATCAAGTGTATTACCATGTAAAATGACAAGAACTTTGTACAGTCAAAGCTGTATTAAGAGGCCACTTATGGGACAAAAAAGAGCCTTATAAGACAGATGACCTCTTAAAAGAGGTTCAATTCATATGAAATTTTCTATAACATGATAAGAAAAAGGAGACCTTTTAATACATGTGACTGTTTAATAGAGGTGACTGTTTAATAGAGGTGACTGTTTAATAAAGGTGACTGTTTAATAGAGGTGCCTGCTTAATAGAGGTGACTGTTTAATAGAGGTGACTGTTTAATACAGGTGACTGCTTAATAGAGGTGACTGCATGGGCAGGTTTGATTGTATATGTTTTTAACACATATCTCATTGCTCGGTGCTCTTTGAATTCTACGTTCCTAGCTATGTGTTCATTTGACCAAGTCAGAAATTCAACTTTTGTCCATAAAAAATCCTTTGCCATTTGCTCAAGCTCACTCCCCTTTCGTAAACTCATTGTCTTTTGTAAATTACATGTTCATGATTTAATAGCAAGTCAAACAAATCCTGACAAAGGATTTAGCAAAATTGCAATTTTGATCATGGCCAGTACATCACATCTTATAGTTTACTGATGAGCATTCCATGCATGTTTAATTAGTCCCTTACAGGCGAAGCCGAAGGGGACTATAGTTTTAGGTTCCGTCCGTCCGTCACATTAAAATTTTAAGTTTTCCGGACTTTTTTTTTACGTCCTTTGATATATTGACTTGATATTTGATATGTGGCTATATCTAGATGAGTTACAGTTTAAGTTTGAATTTCGTTCCGGTCGAATGATTTTTGGCTGAGTTATGGCCCTTGAACTTGTATTTTTTGTTCAAATTTTAAGTTTTCCAGACTTTTTTTTGAAGTCCTTTGATATATTGACTTGATATTTACTATGTGGCTCTATCTAGATGAGTTACAGTTTAAGTTCGAATTTTGTGCCGGTCGAATGATTTTTGGCTGAGTTATGGCCCTTGAACTTGTATTTTTTGTTCAAATTTTAAGTTTTCCAGAATTTTTGTTACGTCCTTAATATATTGACTTAATATTTGGTATGTGGCTATATCTAGATGAGTTACAGTTTAAGTTCGAATTTCATTCCGGTCGAATGATTTTTGGCTGAGTTATGGCCCTTGAACTTGTAATATTTTAGGTCTTCTGATTTTTGCAGCCGGTAGGGGACAATGTATTGCTATGTGCAATACTCTCAGAATTCTTGTTGTTATCATTATTGTATTTATAGCATTACCCCCTCTTTTTAAGTAAATATGTGTGCATTTATAACATGTGCTTTATAGTATTAAACCCATCTTCGTCATTGCGAAATTATATCTGAAATTCAAAACATTTAGTCATTTAGTGCTATATTTCGCCTGAAATCCAAAAAATCACAGAGAAAGCTATTTAGTGCTATATTTCGCCTTTAAATCATATCATACCAAGAAAGTGAGCAGTCGACATGTAGAGATTATCCATTCTACCTCTTCCTACATTTTTTATTTTTTAGTTGGAACTGTTCTGACTTTGTGGTTGTATTTTTTGTTTTTCATTTTATTTAAAATCTTGCCAAAATGTTGTTTCTCAAAATTTTGTGTTGTACTTTTGGAGTTCTATTATAAAGAGCTATTCTCATATTATTGGTTTTTTTTCTTCATGATGCTAATTATACAATGAAATGAATGACATAGATCAATCTCAAAATTGTTTTTAACATGTACTAAAATTAAGATAGATCTATAAAATACAATGTATAATGTTTAATGTGCTAAAATTGACTTGATCTATATAACATGTTTAAACAGGTGTTTAATGTGATATTATTAATGAAATATCTATAACAAATCATGTCTCTAACCAGGGGCGGATCCAGGATTTCAAGTTAGGGGGGGGGGGCGCACTTAAAATAATATTTTTGGGGTATTTCGTGTGAAAAATCACGATTTTACAAAAAAAAATCATATTTTTTCCAATTTTAGGGGGGGGGGGGAGGGGGCGTGCGCTGGGTGCGCCATGCCCCCCCTGGATCCGCCCCTGCTAACTTTATCATACATGTTATCTACAGTTTACAAACACAATTATTTGTTTTAAAAATATATAGTTATAATTTGTTATTTTCATTGTCTTATTAATTGTCTTTTGTTGATAGAAAAGTAACATATGTCAAACATTGAATAGTTGCTATGACTTTCATGAATGTTTGAACATCATAGATACTTTAATATCATCTTCAAATTCGTTGACATTTTCTTCATTTTCCATCATGCCACCATGGCCAGTTGTCCAGCCGATCAATCCTCATTCTTTCTGTGAACCTGTAACGTAACGACATTCCTCGTAATTCGAAAAAGAAATTATTGTTGTTTATGATTTTGAATGTTTTACACCACTGGTTTAACCCTGCCACTTTTTAATGAAGTGCCTGTACCAACCCAGGATAGTGAGCTGTCATGTATTTGTGTAGCAAAAGCACTGATGTTTGCTTCTTTCTACGGTCTTGATATTTGATTTTGAAACTGTTGGAAGTGTGGTATTTTTTTTCTCCATTTTATTGAATATTTCTCAGAAATATCATTACCACAACACATTGTAGTTGACTTTCTTATTTTATCGACGTCCTCTCGTTTACTGCATTCTGCATGGTTACTGTAGATGCAGAAAGTACCTATTTTGCCATGTGTGCCCCAAAATAATATAAGTATTTCTTACCAAACTTCATGGTCATAAAACTGGTACGAATTTCGTACTCCAAAATCATCCTATCAGAAAACGGGATAGATATGACAACTGCTATGATTGGCCGTCTATAAGTATACGAGTACTCGAGTATGACCATAAGTCCAGGCCTCAAGCGCTTATCTCTCACATTCTAGTTGAGCTTCCTCAGAAAAGGTTACCAAAGATACCAATGTGGACGGTGGTAATCAAAATCCATAAATTAATGAAGGACAAACAATACAATGGTCAACAGAAAAAGGACAATGATCTACGAAATCACTATACAGACAACCAATGATTGAGTAACAGAAACCACACTAACCACCTGTGGTGAACTCTGGTGCTCTGAAAAGTCATTTATTAATATAGATGATGTCCTTTCACTAAATATTTCTAGCTTTGGACAGAGACACTGTAACAACAATAAGAGGAAAACAAGCTATACATAAGATATAAAAGTTAGAGAGAACCGAAAGGACAATCAAAAACATCTGCCATGTTTTCAAATGTCAAATGAAATCTATATAACACATGTTCTTCTGCGCCCTATATGCCATAGAAAACAATCATAAACGACAAACATCACACCATAAATAATACGACAGACACAAAGCAATGTTTCAATAATGCTCTATATATCAAACATACAGAAATAAAGAAATCAAAAACATGTAAAGTGCAATACCACACGACAGAGAGTGCTGTTTAATCAAACATTTTATTGATACAAACACAAACATATAGATATACAATGTATGTATATATACTTGCAAAGAATAATGTCAATCAAATTTAATTTCTGTCCAAAAATGGAAAAAATAATCTCTTTAAAGTGCAATACCACACGACAGAGCGAGTGCTGAAACCAAAGAACGGGAATGATCCAAATTTGTCTTGCTACACTGTAAAAAATGATTAAAATGATCCTATAAACCTAAATTTCTCGAAACACTTAATAAATCTGGAATTGAGTCCTTAACATAACCGTCTTTTGCCGTTTCTGAACGCCATCTACCATGTCTCTTAAAAATACGATCTGGAACACCCAAGTTCTCACACGTGCTAGCGCCACCAGACCTCAGACTATGTAAACAGAAATGTTTTATATTGTCAACAAATGGACTAAATGCGGAAATAAAATGTTCGCGCATCCTAGAATATGACAAAGGCTTATTTTCCTTGCGTAAAACATAACTATCTTTAAATTTGGTTAAGTTGCGAAAAATATATTCTTCACAGTCCACTGAAATATTAGCCCACAATAGATACAATTCCATATTTTTAACGGGGCACAAATCGGATCCTGTACGGGCAATCGTCACCCAGTTGCCTTCCCGATAAACATAGGTTTTAGATTTTTTGATGAAAATAGACATAACATTCATTGAAAACTATGTCACTTCTACGAATATTTAATAATTCTGGCACTCTTAAAAACCCGGCAAAAGCTGTAATACACGCACAAATAATACGTTGGTTGTAAACATTTTTCACATGAAATAGAGAATCAAACATTTTGCGTATCAAATCCGGAGTAATAGGCTCTTTCTTTTCAGTGTGAGTAGACAGTCGTCGTTCTGCACCTTCTAAAATGTTTTTAACTAAAGGCGAATCTGTTGGAGAATTCACAGATCCAATAAGAGAATGTACCCATTTAAAACTATAAAACGCTTGAATAATCGGACTCGGAGAACATGAATTTTGTACCAATGAAGCCAAATATAACGCACAGTGAAAAGGTTTAGCTGGTAGTATATCTGTATCACTCAGTCCGTGTAAAGATGCCCAATTTTTCCAACGCATAAAACTCAAATACTATCCTTTTGTTGTTGACTCCGCCCTAGAATCACATAAGAGGTCTGGTAACAAATCTAGGTGTGGAAATAAGGTAGTTGACAAATTCTGTATATCGGCTGAAAAGGCCTGCAAAAATACATGTATAAACAAAATAAAGCATAAAAATGCATAGATAATATTACTAATACTAAATCATATCAAACAAAAACAACAATATACAAAAAGTAAGTATGTTCAACATCTTATATGTCTTTGACCAAACTACACATACTGTTCACGTAAACCGTCAATATTATGACATGTAATATCACTGTAACTCTTAGATCAAGAGAGATCTATATATAGTTTTAGATCAAGGGAGATATATCCTGTGCTAAAATCAAGCCGTAAAACTAACATGCGAAATGTTAAATCAACATTCCCAAAAATAGCATTATTACTTTTTCCAGAAATATAAGCTTCCTTGTTAGTAGGTAGATCAATAAAGTCCCTAACAGCAGTAATAAACTGCTTACCAGAAGGACAAAGTATAGGCCAGAAACTTGCAGATGGCCAATAAGGAAGTATCAGAGTACCAAAAGCTTTACATTGTCTCATATAAACAAGAACACATGGGATCAAAGAAACAGGTGGAACAAAAAGACCATTGACCCCACGCCAATCAACCGTAAAAGCATCCACGCCTGTTGAATACACATTCCTAAATCTGGAATAGAATACTGTCAATTTAAAGTTGTCATCAGACGCAAACCAGTCGATTTCATGGGGTCCCCAGAGGGATTCTATCAAATCAAATATATAAGCAGATATACCCCAATCATCTAACTCTGCAATCCTACTTAAATAATCCGCTTTCTCATTTTCTAACCTAGGGATCCATATAATTTCCAGATTCACATTGTATTTTAAACAAATACGGAATATATCCAAAGCTAAAGCTTGAAGTACAGTTTTAGTACTGCCCTTGCTCACAATGCTTACGACGTTTTGGTTATCTGTGAACCACTTAAAATTTTTGCCGGATAATTGTGTAAGAAGTGATAAAAATACTTTTTTTCACTGCTGTTAACTCTTTCCAAGTGGAACTGTTAGTCTTTTCTATGTCCGACCACATACCGTGAGCTATATACTGAAAGGATTTTCGACACTGTAACCTCCATACCCTGTATTACTAGCATCGCTATAAACTATACGTTGGCATGAAACATCATGATTGAAGTACTTAATATTGACTTCGTGTTAAGTCTGTCTCCAGAAATATTTCTGGTCTAAACTGTCATCTGATAAATCAATGTTACTATTCCAAGATAAAGCTCTATTTATATCAATGGTCAAATACTTAGTAATTAAATACACAATGTCTCCTACTACCATAGATGTCGAAATAATCTGACCTACAAGAGAAGCCACTTTCCTAACGTGGACTTTATTTTTCTTACTCAGACAGTTATCAATTTTAGAAATCGTCAAAATAATCTTCTGTAAACGTTTTTCAGGAATCTGAAAAATTCCCTTTTCTGTATCTATATCCGTACCCAACCAAATTAAAGCTTTTGTGGGAGTCCACAAAGATTTCTCCACTTTAGGGACAAATCCACTCTGTATTAAATCAGATTTTACCTGTATAGCCATATCATTACATAATGTCTCATTACTGTTGACTTCTAGACCATCATCCAGATGATTCCAGGGCATTGGTCCGAAGGTTCATTGGTCCGAAGGGTCATTAGTCCGAAGGGTCATTGGTCCGAAAGGTCGATAGTCAGAGATTCGCAGCCGCAGGTGATAAGTTTACCAGTTGCTTGACCATGGTCAGTGGTTCTATCCGGGTACTCCGGCTTCTTCCACCACCAAAACTGGTCGCCATGATATAACTGAACATGTACGTGGCGTTAAACACAAAAAAAATCACCAATCAATCGATAGTCCGAAGGGTCAATGGTCTGAAGTGTTCGTGGCTCAAAAATATTTAAAAAATCAGACAAAAGGGTACATGTAAACTCGATTTAGATATGTTCCAAATATTATGAGTAAAAGTCTTTAAATGTTTCAAGAGCTATTTGTGGATTTTCCCGAAAATGTTCAACATCCAGCTTCCTTAGATCGCTTGGTCATCTCCGATTGAATCTTAAAGGCATGTAAGAAAATAAGAAAAACCGAATGAGCAACCAAGAACCAACATCCAATGACATATATAAATCCCTGGAAACAAGAAGCGAACATCAACATTAAAAAAATACAATCATATAACACATGCGAACAACATGAACTCCCGATGGAAAGGGAATGAAACAGGGGCTCCGGAATTTGTAGGCAGTTTCAAAGAATATAGCAAATTCTTATTTGTATAAATATATTTCCATGTTGTATTTGTATTTTGAATTCAATCCCACACGTAATTGACAATTCTAAACAACAAGCAATTATTTGCAACAAGGGGGAAAGTTGTAGGTCAAATCAGTGCATGCCTGCCGCAATTACGACACATATGATTCCCGAGTCTAGTCACTATATAAATAAAAAAATTGCAGAATTTTAGTTGACAATGCTCATTGACAGATAGTGATGATTTTCTGACTACTAAAGTATAAGTTACGACCGTCTATTATGAAAGGCGGGCTGATTAAACTAGATCTATAATGCACCATCATGTATAATTTGTAAAAGACAAATTCCCTTCTCAAAGAAACGTCTATCAATACGCAAGGTGAACCGAGAGGTCAGAAGTATTTTATATGACATTGCAAGGCATATAAAATAAAGGTATGTTGTCAGTTATGATTAGTTCATAATTAATAGCCTGTTTATTTTACCTCAGAATCTACATATATACATAATATATTTACATATATAAATTAATATAGAAAGGATAAAAAGGACGATCCACGAAATTGCGTGTTATTGTGCGTAAAGTCTTTAAAAGCTTGTATTCTTCATGTAATAAAAAAAAACCTGTCGAAAAGGATGTATTATTACACGAGAAAACGTGGCAACCATTTCTATCAATGTTTTATGCAATTCTATATTATATTGATACATAAATTTGTAGTCTCGAGGTCGTTCAAAATTCGATTTTGCTCGGACATTTCGGACTACTGACCCTTCGGACTATTGACCCTTCGGACCATTGACCCTTCGGACTATTGACCCTTCGGACCATTGACCCTTCGGACTAATGAACTGATACCCATCCAGATACATCACTGTCTGCTTACCTTCACCTCGCCACTTTTTAACAAGTGGTCTCGTAAGTTTAGTAAATATATAGCATGCAGAACTGAGGCCAAAAGGTAAAACAAGAAATTTAAAATATCTCGTTTTGCCGCCAAAGTTCCATGAAAAACCTAAATACTTAGTGTGTGTTTCAAAAATATCAAGGTGATGATATGCGGAATGAATGTCATATTTAAACAGAAATGCATTGTTTTTTATATATAGCTTAGCTGTTCTCATGTCTTCAAACTTTACACTTTGTTTCCAAAGATGTTTATTTATTTCTCTCAAGTCTAAAATTAACCGTTTTTTACCATTAGATTGAACCGATACTGTAAGAGGGTTCACAACAAACGGAGCAGTCGAACATTCCGCAATTAAATTCTTGATCAATAAACCTTGAATAGCGGTACACACGAACTCGGAATTATTCAATGCTGACAAGTTATTAGGCAAACCAATAGAACTAGGATTAGAATAAAAAGGCAAAATATAACCGGATGTAATTGTCTCTATGATGAAAGACGGAGCACCTATATCAATCCAAAATTGTATACTGTTTTTTAGTCTACCTTTTACAATTATATCAGATTGACCTTGCTCATATTCATAATAATCATTTGTTAAACCAGTTTTCAAGTTTGATAATCAGAAGAACTTAAAAAATACTCATCTTTCAAAAATTCACTGTGGTTTGCCTTGTGCTGCTGGTTTACTGCTGTTGACGTAGGGACAGTTTGATCTGTAGTGCGTGAATGATCCACAGGAAAAACATTGGCCCCTTTGTGGTCTTCCAGCGTTGATACCTTGTTGAGAGGGGTATCCATAAACAAAAGGCTGCTGGGCCCCATGAAAGGGCATCGGAACAACTCCTGGTGTTGCTCCAAGCAAAGACGAATTATTTTGACGAAACTTCGACCCCTTATCGGCTATTTTAGATTTAGCTTTCTTCTTTCTAACCACCCTGTTGTCCGCGCGGATAATCCTAGATTCGTCATATGTATCACTTGCAATAGGATTTGCATCATACTGCTTAGCCGTATCCCAACCTCCCTCGGAAGTATCAGCTATCTTAATGAGTTTATTACGGTGTTTTATCTTGTCAACTGTGGCTGATATGATGTCTCGTGCATAGTAAATTTTCCCATTGTCTAAGGCCCAGAGAGATTGGACTAGCTCATCAAGATTTTCGGTGTTAAAGTTAAATTGAATATGATTACCTTCATATTTCCACTTATAGGAAGTGTCAGTTTTTAACTTCTTAACTTGGGACTTCATCAAGTTATTAGCTCCTTGTATTTCATCTCGAAGACCTCCAATTTTTTCGGAAACTTTGGCATCGATGATAGATTCTATATCTTTACTTTGCTGATTAACTGCATTTAAAACTGTCCGTAAAGATACATTTTCATTATCACATTCACCCGATTCGGCCATTATGAAAAGAAAAAAACACTAGAAAAATGTACCGTCCTATCGAGTAGACCCCGTCGTGCTGAATGACAAAAGCGGGGAAAATTGCTCGCTATGCGACAAACAACAGCGCCCCCTATGGGCAGATAATGCAGAAGAAAATAATTTCACTCTAATTCATAAATTCAAACGCTTGAAATTATATTCTTCTTCTTCTTCTTCTTCTTTGGTCACGGAAAACCATCAACGTACTGATGTTTACTTTCCGGCGCATGCCTGGTAAAATGTTTCCAAATTTATAAGAATTTTCAGAACATAGTAAATTACAGTTTGATATAATTGTTATTATTATTTTTTTTTGTTATATATTATCAGTTGTTACAATTTTTTTTTCATGTCATGATTGATTATATAATTTTTGACACTTTCATCACAATTTTAGCCAATATAATGGAATTGTGGTATTTCCTGGAGAAAATATATAAGTACATGACTTTCCGATCATTCAACATTTAAGTTCTAGATTACTACTCCCATTGTAATAACATACATGTATATATACCAATCATAAAAATGCATATATTATAGAGACCGAGTTCTGATTGGTCATTTTCCAAGTACGAGTATGAATCTTGGAACTGAAAGATTTATGGGTGGGAAATTAGAGCCTGCACATCCCGAGTACACATCTCAGTGATCTTAGTTCTTAGACTTGTATCACATTATAACCTGCTTTGAATAGGGCTCATTCTTCTTTTCGTTCGCCTTTACACTTGGAGTTCAGTTTCCGCTAATAAACTGGTGGTCTTCTGTAGGGCATCCACGAGTGAATAGGGCTCATAATATGTGACTAAAACATAGCACTGATATTTTCTGAATGTACCTGGAACTGTGTTGTCCAGGACACAAACTATAAATCCACCAGCTAGGTATGGGTTCATCAACAATACCTTCATGATCATGACAGCATCAAGTTCGGGGATACCTGATCCAGACAATGAGAAAGATCACTATTACATATTTCAAAGACACAAGCTAGAAATGTAGCAGGGTGTTCCCCTCTACCCATCCAAGTCATGAAGGTGTTTTTCGTGTCTTGTTGTTTGAATAAAACCTATTTTATTTGCACAAAATATCAGCAAATGTGATTCGGCACAAGTTATCACAACAATTATCTAAAGCGTGCTCCCTACAATTTACAACAAATTATATACATGACAGCAACCATACAATGAAATGTGCCAATTTACATAAATATGTACATGTATATGTATATAAAAAAACAAGCAAAAATGGAGAGAGATTCAAACAAAGAGACACGATACTTAGTAAAAGGAAGAAACGATTACAAAAAAATAGATAAAGGGGAAACAAAGAGTTGAGACCTGCATGATTAACCAGATATATTGCTATTTTTTAGAAAGAATTGAACCGTGCGAAAAATATCCTTGTTTTGGTCTAATGAATTTCTGTATTTTCGCCATAAATTCTTAGAATTACAAATAAATTTCTCTAAATTAATGTTATCATATGTTTCTGTGTCTCATCTTTTTTCCTTATGAATTATTTCGATTCTGATATGTCTAAAAGTACAAATACCTAGTATACTTTGATTGGAAGACGGTAATTTATATTTACGTTTGCGGCCAATGTCGCACACAATTTATGCTGCCAAATTCGAACAGACGATAATTCATCAACATGTACATTTACGACGGGAAAGCCAGTCACATTCACCTGCGCATGTGCTAATAAGATTATACACAATCGATAAATCGCTCGATTGTTTACAAAGCGAAAGAAGGACGTCATGTTAGAATAATAAAGAATGTAAAGAATGTGAACTCTATTTACGTCCAATAAATCTAAATATGAATTATATTTTGCTATTCTGGAAGTGTGATTGTATGGTATTACGTTCGTCAGTGACATTTGAAATCGCTTAGCATAAGCATAATAGATCAGATAATGTATTTAATCACAACATATTGAACTCACGGCAGCAGGCCCTTCTCACAATGAAAAAAATACCAACGGATGGGAAAACTGATAACAAAAATAATAAACAACAATAACCATAACTAACCATACCTAATTTACTCAGCAATATATGGATGGATATTTAATGAAGTGTTAAAACAGGCAGGTGGATAAGATCAAATAAAAGGTGTACACGATGTGTCTCCTGACAAACACTGATTAAATACGTTAACAGTAAAAACACAGAATGCCAAAGGACTGAAACGTGACAGCAGCAATCGTCTAGCCGCTACACTGCTGACGGTGATAACGTGACAGCAGCACTCGTCTAGCCGCTACACTGCTGACGGTGATAACGTGACAGCAGCACTCGTCTAGCCGCTACACTGCTGACGGTGATAACGT
>MJUT01039718.1:83739-118423 GCA_002080005.1 Gigantidas platifrons
TCGTCTAGCCGCTACACTGCTGACGGTGATAACGTGACAGCAGCAATCGTCTAGCCGCTACACTGCTGACGGTGATAACGTGACAGCAGCAATCGTCTAGCCGCTACACTGCTGACGGTGATAACGTGACAGCAGCAATCGTCTAGCCGCTACACTGCTGACGGTGATGTATCTTTAAATAATAAAATGAAAAATTGAAAAAATACCACAACGTTGGAACAATTCCAAATTCAAAGATCAAAATCGTGGAAAGAAATAAAATTGATAGCCCTAATAGTAACACTAATAATAATAATAATTACATTTTGATTTAAACATATTTTATTGTCAAATATATACAATAGGATTGAACACAAGTTTTACAACTTATATAAAGTTCTCTCCAGTATCATACAAACATAGGTCTGACAGAGAACATGACGGATAATAAGTGTATAAGCATTTATAATATGAAAAAAATTAAACGAAAACAGATCCGTAGAAAAAAAGGGGGGAATTATGTTCCTTCAGTGAATCGCCTACTGTTCTTAATGAATGTCTGCACTGTTTTTGATAAAAAAATATTTTGAGCCTGGTATTTTTGAGAGTCTCCAAATAATAAAGTTCTAATATCCTTCCTAAAATTGTGGTGAAAAAAATTAAAGAGAATTGTCCTTTGTTCGATATATAAGCGGCAGCTGAAGAGAAAGTACATAATCATGTACAGTATACAGTAAAAATACCTTTAAACCCGTCTTAAACTAGCTAGGGATATCTTAAAGATAAGTTAGGGATAAATGATAGGGGCGCATCATACCAGACATTTATCATACTCAATGTCTGGACTTGAGTGGTGAATACGTTGGCAACAACGGTTATCCAGGCAGTGGATGATGATTCAAGATAGGTAACATGTATCAGTGAGAAGCGTCCTCCCTGATACATTGTATATCCACAAACACATCTCGAATCTGTTATTATATTGAATCGAATCAGATCGTACTACCATTACGACGTAATCTTGCCTAAACAATATACTTACATTACTTAGGGACCGTAAATTTCAGTAATAAATGTCAATCAATGCCAACTGCCACACGACAACATTATTTTTACCATACTGTTCCTAATTTTTACCGATTTCATATGAGTATTAGGACAAGTCAGAATCATTTAGATAATTTGTGCTACTATTGTCTGCTGATTTTCAGTCTAATCGAACGAAGGACATCCACAAGAGGGTCATGGTGTTGAACGCCACTTTCAACAATATTTCAGTTATATCGTGGCAGTCAGTTTTATTGCTGGAGGAAACCGAAGTACCTGGGGAAAACCAGGCGACCGTTTCACTAAAGTTATCGTAAATCGTAAGTCTAAGATCACTCTTAAGATTTCCTTACGTGCACGTATACGTGCGTTTCACTAAACTAGTCATAAGCTTAAGAGTTACGACTTACGACTTGCGACAAGTAACATCTCCTATAATGGAGATAAAAAGATACATCATATATTTTATATATAATGATTGATTTTTGGAAATAACGTCACTTTAAGCAGTATTTCAGCTATATCACAGTGGTGGAAGAAGCCGGAGAACAACCGAGCAGAGGAAAGTAAATGGTAAACTTTATCACGTGCGACTGCCAGTCGAGTGCACCTTTTTTGTAATTTACAAAACCAGGCGCGAACCCACGCCGTATTGGTGATAGGCGTGTATGAGTTGTTAGGTAACCCAACGACCTAGCTCACTGAACCACCCGGGCCCTATATTTTATATATAAACCCAACAGTTTGGAAGCTGATTACACTGATAATCACATTTTAAATGTGTTTAAATACATTTTTAATATTCAACTAATCATAAAACTCTAAAGTGATCTTTTAAATGAATAAACTAAAGCTACATTTTGTGTATCAGAAAATAAATTGTTAAGTGTAAAATTTTACCGAAATTTGAGAAGAAATTTATTTTATGGAATATATTTTAACAAATTACATGCTACATGTATATGCACAGTCACTTGAAGTTTCAAAAATAAGGGGGGGGATTAAGAGAAGCTTCGATAAATGTTGGTTATCTATAATAAATAAGGGAAATTTTCCCCTTATTTTTTAAACTTCAAGTGACTGTGTTTCAAAAATGTGACTATATATTTGGCAATACATTCACATTCTGCATCGATATTCTGTTTGCGGTGCATTTCAATTGCGCGGAAAATATCCTATATTTACGTGAAGAACTTAAACACATGACGATTGTGCGGATTTCTACCTGTCTTTAAAGTATATTTCGTATTTTCACAATATTTTATGGTTTTTATAAGTACTGATGTTCCAACTTTTTTTTTACCTCTTTCGCCAACTTAATCTGTAACCACTGCCCACCACGGGGGTGGGGGTGTTAAGATTTGGGTAGTTTTATTGCATCACTACATAAAACAACAAAAATGCACATCTTACAATATTATACCTTAACATGTACATGTACTGTTGATTTATTTTCATAGTGAGTGATTTAACCCTTTATATTATCAATAAAAACTACCAATGAATATTAACATTTGGACTGCTAAAATATATGTTGCCTTCAAAATTATTGGGTTCTTTTTATACATGTATGTTACAATTTTTTTTTTAAATCTATATTTCATATACATTTTGTATTTGTATCTATGTTATTCTGATATTTTTTGTTTTCATTTTAAAGGATGACGAAAGATGTTAATAATCCATATTGCATCACAGGGAGTCCCTGTGGTTCCAGCGTCAGTCATTACTGCAAAATGCAGAAAATGTTATGAGTAAATTAAATATATTCTAAATAACAGGTAATCGGAGCAAATGCAAAAAAAGTATCAGGTACATTTTACGGGCAATTGTAATGCTCTTTCTCCGTGCAAAAGTAATAACTTTTAAATCTCCAAATCTAGTTCTTTTCTTCAAATTTCTTCTAGGTACACACTCGTTAATAAAATACGTTGATAAATTGTAAATGCAGAACTGATAGAGAGTACACTGAAACAAACAATAATGTGTAGCTGTTTTAATGATTTTTTATGACTCTCGAAATATAAACAATGTTGCGTGCATCTATTATTTATTGCTCGCTTCATTTGATTAATGTTCATATTAAAAAAATACAGATAGCAATTATTCTCTTCTAAATTAGATTTACGATTTACGACTTACGAGTACCTTCCACCACTCTTAACTTTGCGATCACTTTTTGTCGTAAGTCATAAATATTAACTATTAGTGAAACGGTCGTAACTCTCAAGAGTACACTTACGTCTACGTTTACGACTTACGACCTTTAGTGAAACGGTCGCTTTAAACCACCTACTTGCCACAATTCACTGGACAACTATATAACATAATATTGCATCAAGGACACCTCGACTTTGTGACATGACAAGAGGTGTTTATATGTAATATACTATCGTGACTTTGTATTGAAATGTTTGTACCAAGACAGGAGAGTTTATATGACTTGGTAAACCGTTATAGAATATCTGTGTCACAAATGACCACGGATATATTCCACTTGTCATAAGCATTTCCCGGTCCTTTCCTCATTCCTCATTGTAAACATAGTAACACGACAGGTGTCACTGTTACCTGGTCTGTAATTACCTTATTATTTATTTGAAATGCATAATTTTACCCCAAGGGGTTGATGGCATACAATTATACAAAAACATATATACAAAGCAGACAAAGGACAATCATTAATTAAGTACAAATTAAAAGAATAACAAGACAGTCTTATACAGACAAATTAAATTTGTAAAATCATACAGTAATTACCGCCTTTATCAGGCGCACCTTTCTAAGAGTACTGGTGAGAGGTGTTTTTTTTTTACAGTGCCTATGTACACGATCCTCCGGATGTTGAGTTTGCTGCATTTTTTCTTCAGTTTTTTGTCGTTCCATCTAGTTCTTACAAGTATTTTGATCTAGGTCAAGTAAACCTTCTGTGACTTCTCCATCGTAGATGCCACTGATGATTTTGAAAGATTCGATCATGCTCCCTCTAAGGCGCCTGTACTTTAGGGTTAGCATTTTCAGCTTTTTAAGTCTATCTGTGTATTCTAGGTTTTTCAGTGAAGGAATTTGTTTTGGGGCTCTTCTTTGGACATTTACCAGTACAGTACAGTACAGTGTCCCCTACCTTTGATGGTGACCATATTGCTTCTGCATATTCAAGGTGTGGTCTTATTAATGCCTGGAAAAGGTATTTGAAACTCTGCTCATCTAGGTATGAATAAAGTTCTTCTTACGAGGCCCATGCTACTGTTCGCCTGCTGTTGAATATGTCTTGAGAATGTCAGCTGATCGTCCACTAGTACTCCAATATCTTTTTCTCCCTCTGTTTTTTCTAGCTCTACTTCTTTGCCAGTACTGTCGTATAAATGGTACCTCCTGATTGTATTTATTTTATTTGATACAGTCATGACCTTGCATTTGTTTGGGTGGAATTGTAGCAGCCAGGTGTTGGACCATCCCTGTAGACTATTCAGGTCCCTTTGCAGACCATTGCTATCTTCTGGCGATCTGATTTCTTTATTTAGCTTAGTATCTTCGGCAAAGTGATAGGGTGTTGCTGCTACACAATCTGGCATGTCGTTTATGTAGATTACAAACAGGATAGGTTCAAGTACACTGCCTTGTGGAATTCAAATGGTTACATTGTGGGTGGTAGAATCCATTCCGTTCACTGAAACTTTCTGTTTTCTCTCTGTTAAAAAGTCCTGAACACAGTTGAGTGTTTTTCTCCAATGCCATAGTGTTCCATTTTTTATGAGCCTTCTATGGGGGACTTTGTCGAACGCCGTCATGAAATCCATATAAACAGAGTCAATACTGCCGCCTTTATCTAGTATTTCGGTCCACTAGTACTGGTCGTGGTTCTTCCGGATATAAAACCAAATTGTTTCTTGCTAAATAGTTTATTTCTTTTCATATGCTCTACTATTTGGTTTTTTACCAGTTTTCTCATCATTTTACATGCAATCTGGTTACAGGAAGTATTTATCATCAGTTCGTTTAGTTTATCCAAGTTTTCTTTGTCACTGTTGGGGCTTTTGTAAATACATCCTACCAGTAGAATATCTTTACCTGACATTTTGATTTTCGCCCAGACACTTTCTTGGAAGTCTCCTGTTTTTATTTCTTCCGCCATCAAATGTTGTTTAATATATAAGGCTATTCCTCTTTTTATCCCTGGTGTGTCGTTTATGAATAGTTCATATCCTTGTAAATGCAACTCTGCTTTTCCTGGTAGAAACCTACAATATTTTGGGTACACTTCTATAATTGCTGTAATATCATAGCCTTCATCAACTTCTTCGGCTCTAGCTTTGAATTCGTCTAATTTGTTAGGTAGGCTATCTGCATTTGTGTAAAAACATTTATGGCCATTACAAACTTTAACTAACTTATCTACAGTTTTGGGTTTTGGACATTGTGTTGTCTGTTGTTCTCCGATTTACGGATTCTGATTACCCCTTTGGTACATTTTGTATATGCAAATTCTTCCTCGTATATTTATGCGTTAGAAGTGTTGATTTTGTGTCTTCCTACCATTTTTCTATTGGATTTTGAAAAATTTCCGACAGAATGGTATTTTGTTGTTTTTTCGTTTTAGTAGTTCAAGGTGTAGTAGTACAGGTTCTGTATTTCGATGCTATTTATTTAGCGGCGGGATTAAACATCCTTCTCAATATGACCAGTCAACCTGAATAAACTTAACACAAATTCTGCCTACAATTTGTGCTCTATATGGAAAGGATTTTACAGGTGAAAATAGGTTAATGGTCAGATTACACAAAAGTACGATTCAGATAGAGTTCACGTTTAGTGTAGTCTACATGTAGCTAATGACTTCGTTATCAGTGGAGTATATCTAAATCAAATGTAGTCATTATATAGATTGAGCTATGGGCTTTAATTTATGGAGTATGGAATAATTTTTTTATATCCCGCACACGAGGCGCTTCCATGTCCTTGGAAAGAAAAATAATTCATTAGTCATTGATAAAGATTGAACCATGGGCTTCCTTTCATAAAGTATGGAAGAAACATTTTTTTTAAATGACGCAAACGACGAGTTTCCGGCATATTTCCATGAGCTGGAAAGAAAAATCATAGGATATATATATACAAAGCAAATAAATATTAGAGAATACCGAAGGGGCAATCAAAGATGGACAATCCAGAGAAACTGGCAACATAGGATATACATGAGGAAGAAAAACAAAACAAAAACACATCACAATATGTGTTGGACACCACTCTACGTAAATAAACACACATAATGTAAATAAGACATGAGCCCTCCTACAAACAGCTGGAGGTAAAATTGAACCGAACATCGTTTTTATGCGGACATTTTAATGGACATCACAACGGATCTCAGTAGGTAAAGACATGTAATATGCTATAAGTAAATTAGGCTATAAATACAATGAAACAAAAATACTACACTGTCGGTACAAATCTAAAATGAAATTTCAAACTTGCAGACAGAGGCAAAATCGATATCCCAAGCATATTAATATACCACCGCCACCTAACATATTAATATACCACCGCCACCTAACATATTAATATACCACGGCCATCTAACATATTAATATACCACCGCCACCTAACATATTAATATACCACCGCCACCTAACATATTAATATACCACCGCCACCTAACATATTAATATATCACCGCCACCTAACATATTAATATATCACCGCCATCTAACATATTAATATATCACCGCCATCTAACATATTAATATACCACCGCCATCTAACATATTAATATACCACCGCCACCTAACATATTAATATACCACCGCCACCTAACATATTAATATACCACCGCCACCTAACATATTAATAAACCACCGCCACCTAAAAATTTTTATCGCAATGATCATTTTTCAATTTCACTGATGCAGTAAAAATATAATAGAAAATAATATTTTTTTAGAGATATAACCAATAGGACCAACATGAACAAATCTACATGTAAACATTTATCTTCAAAATACAAAATAAACAACGACAAAAACCAATGGAAATGTTCTGGATAAATAATAATCTATTTTTGTATTATTATAGAAAATTAGACGGAAAATATTTCCTTTAGGAAAATCAGCATGTTCCTATCGGAAACCACAACAATCGTATAGAAATATTAAAAACAATTTGTCATAGAGGTCTTTATCTATTTTCATAAAATTCTGAGAACGCATCATGCCCACTGATTCATACACTAATAGGACCGTCGTTGTCCGTGATCGTCTTGTAGTTGGATTTACAACTACCAATGCAATCAGTGCCTATCACCACTGATGTTTTGAGTTCGAATCTCGATCAGGGCGAGGTGTACAACATTATGTGATAAAATTTGTCAGTGACTTGCAATAGGTCGGTGGTTTTCTCCATATCCTCCGTATTCCTCCACCAATAAAACTGACCGCCACGATATACCTGAAATATTATTGAAAGTTGCGTTAAACACCATCAAACAAACAAATATCAAACACTGGTATCTAGTATTTTATCTTATCCACCTGTCTATTTCACATTTCATTAAATATACATACGTCTTTTGCTAAGTGAATGAGTTCTGGCTATTGTTGCTGATTCTTATTGTTATCAATCCTACTCTATATTTGAAAAGTACGTTTATTTCTTGGGAAAAAACTGATTTATTTCATTCATTCCTTTCTTTATTTCCTCTTTCATAGTGATTTACATGAATAGTTTAGCTATATACAATAATGGTACAACAAAAACATAAAGTGATATTAGAATAAAAAGATAAAAATGATTAACCGTACTACATATTTATAAAGTCATATATCTATGGTATAAATGGTTACCATATGCACACATGGCTGACGGTATTACGCATGTCGCAAAACCTCCATTGTGGCTGTCCTTAGAGACCGGTTGTGCATAGCGGCACACTGAACAACATGACAGTAACAAAGACTCGCAAATGAATTTACATCATCAGCATTTAATTTGGTAATAGGATTTCTCCCTAATAAATTTAGAAGAGTAGTTCATCGTTATAAGCACTGAGTTCAAAATACAGGTCAAGCTCGCAATGTTCGACTATCATTGTCCAACCATATATCACAAATATCCGTTGTACATGTACAGTTACAACAAGCATGAACATATACGTCATTGAAATCACGCTTACAGATTATACAAGATTCGTGATTTGAATGTGTTGCTGTTGCGATGAGATCGAAGTTCGACACAAGTTTTAGGGAAATACCATATAGCTGCAAGTTTTACAGAAGTGTGCATTTCATGAAATCTATTTCATTGATAATACGAGTTTATATATTAGAAGAAACTTATCGACAAATATTTGACAGAAAAAAGTCACCCTTGGGACAAAGAAAAAGTGACCTTGTAAGACAGGTGACTTCTTAAAAGAGGTTTAATTGATATGAAATGCTCTACGAAAGGACAAGAAAAAGACAAACATTTAGTACAGATGACTGCTTAATAGAGGTGATCGCATAGGAAGGTTTGACTGTATTTGAAAGAAAAAAACATAAAATCTACAAATATTATATAGTTTTCTGACATGGTTTTATAGATATATTTATTATTGAAATTTAGAGTTCCTACATTTAGTAATTATTACTAGAACTGTGGTTCCATTTCCTCAGACATAGATAACCTTAGAGAATTTTGGCTATTACGTTTAGGACTTTTGGTTTATTTGCTCCCAAAGAATATTAAATTATTTGTCTTTTTGATCTTTTGACTATGATCGTGACGTACCTGATGAAGGTTATTCCAAATAAAATAATGCACGTGCTAATTTTGATATCTTCGTTTCTATTTCGAAGTCCAGACAGAGACCCGGGTGGCTCAATGAGTTAGGTCGTTGGATCTTAATAAAGATATTGAAAAAGGTCGTTGGATCTAACAGCTCATATAAACCCGGGTTTGTAAATTACACAAAAAGGTGCACTCGACTCGCAGCCGCAAGTGATACAGTTTACCAGTTGCTTTCACAGGGCGGTGGTTCTCTCCGTCTTTTTCCACAACTAAAGCTGGTCGCCATGATATAGAATATGCCTGCATTACATTCCCACATGTTGCTGCTCGCATGCTTGATTGTGTTCGTAAAACCATCGATACAATACTGTTATTTCTATCCAATCAATGGAGTAATACACAACTAGCTATAGCTTATATATTGCTGAAAGTGGCGTTCAAACACACCAAAAAAAAAAATCATGTCGTGCTAAATTTGATATCTACGTTTTTATTTCAAAGTCCAGAAGTACAAATAAGAAATATATTTTGGACACGTTTGACAGACAGACATATTTTAGACTCGTTTGACAGACAGACATATATTGTACTTGTTTGGCAGACTTATTCATGACATTGCCATGTACTTAAAGTAAATCATTCGTTTAATAATATAACCTTCAAACCCGTCTTATCTGTCAAGGATTTTATCTCAACACATTTTATCTATCAGCTTTCAAGAATGGTTAGTATTTAACGTATTATTTTCCTTTCAAAAATCACTACTTTTGACCCATAAGATTAGTTTCACACTGCCACTTTTTATTGCAGTGTCTGTAACAAACCAGGAAATTGGGAGGTCATGTATTAGCGTGTTAAGGATATCTATTGTGCAACTGATTTTTTGATATTTTCATTAGGTTTTGGAACTGTTCCGACAGTGTGTTTTTTCTGATTATTTGTAAATTCTTTATAGACGTCTACAAATTAAGGAATATGTAACAAAATTAGAAAAAAGGGTTCATAGATATATACAGGAGACATATTTATAAAAGCAATAATTGCTTGTGTCTGAATCCTGTATGTAATCACCATGTTTGATGTACTGTATTTTCTGATTATTTTCGAAATAGATATTGTTTAAATAGAGATATATACTCTCCATAGAAAGAAACTCTACATGTGAACAAATATAATTTACTTCAAATTTTCAACATCATTTTAAATACAGAAATAAGAATTACATTACACTGAAATTTGGCACACTGGTTGTTCAGACTTTCTAGTTTATTAAAATGGCAAACTTTATCACATTAAGGTCCATAGCGGTCAGATGACGTCACTTCAAAGTCAATATATGTTGTGCCCACCATTAGCCTGTAACACAACACCGGCCCATCTCGGCATAGACTCGATCAATCGACGGATACGGTCTTGTGGAATTCTCCCCCATTCTTGCTCAAGAACCTGCTGTAGTTTTTGCAGAGTTTGCGGCGCTGGTTAACGACTGCACAAGCGTCGATCCAAATCATCCCACACATGTTCTATTGGGTTCAAATCTGGTGATTTAGACGACCATGGAGCACTCTTACGTTCTGATTGACTAGAAAGTCAACAGCTGTCAACAGCTGTGTGCGGACGAGCGTTGTCGTGCTGAAAAACTTCCCTACGGAGGTTCAGTGCGGGCAGCATGTGTGGTGTTAAAACCTTATCTTTGTATGGAGCGGCGCTAAGGTTGCCGGGGATATGCTCCAGTTGTGTTTTTCGGGAGTAAGATATGACACCCCACATCATCACGCTCCCCCCGCCGAAATTGTCGACCTCAAGGACACAGTTCCTAGCGAACCTCTCATTCCGGCGTCTGTAGACACGTGTACGGGCATCTCTTGTCTGCAGCATGAATCTTGATTCATCGCTGAACCAGACTTGCCTCCAGTTTTGCACGTCCCAGCCCCTTACTCTGTTGCAACATTGGACCATTGCAAGTCGATGCCGACGTCTCAGTAGTATGCCAAAGTAAGGGCGTCTGGTGGGTGCATAGCCGATTCAGGGAGACGGTTTCTGACTGTCTGTGCCGATATTCGACGGAGAACATTTTTTGATGTTTCCCTTGCTGTCACGGTCCGGTTTTTCAGGTGAAGTACCCGGATGTAACAAGATTAGGCTGCTGATGTGTCCGTGCTGTGTTACAGGCTAATGGTGGGTACAACGGATATTGACTTTGAAGTGACGTCATCTAAACGCTATGGACTTTAATGTTATATATCTTAATGAACATTAAAGTCTGAACAACCAGTGTGCCAAATTTCAGTGTAATGTAACGCTTATTTCTGTATTTAAAATGATGTTGAACATTTGAAGTAAATTATATTTGTTCACATGATGCGTTTCTTTTTTTGGAGAGTATATTATGATGTACTGTCTATTCAATGCCAATTTTCGTGGTTTCGTGGTTTCGTGGATACTATCAAACCACGAAACCCAGTGCACCATGACAGGCATACATAACAAAAGCAAAGGACCCGGGCCCTAAGTAAGAAAGGACATGGATGTAAACCAGAACAATAAACTGTCCATCATGACACTTAAACACCAAGTAAAGGAAATCATATATCGTCATTGGAGGGTTCGGGTGGCTCAATTAGTTAGGTAGTTGGGTTCCCTAACAAATAATACAAGACTATCACCAATACGGCGTGGGTTCGCGCCCGGCTTTGCAAATTACAAAAAGGATGCACTCGACTCGCAGCTACAAGTGATAAAGTTTCCCAGTTGCTTGCCCATGGTCGGTGGTTCTCTCCGGGTACTCCGGCTTCTTCCACTAAAAGTGATCGATCGGCATGATATAGCAGAAATATTGCTGAAATGGGCGTTAAACAACAAAAATCAATCAATCAATCATTATACTTCCAGAAAACTATGCCTGCATTACATTCCCACATGTTGCTGCTCGCATGCTTGATTGTGTTCGTAAAACCATCGATACAACACTGTTATTTCTATCCAATCAATGGGGTAATACACCACTGGCTACAATGGACTAATGAACACGTTCACCACCAGTCAGATGATTCAGCAGAGCACCATCCAGAAGGTCCTAAACATCATCATCCAGCTGATCCCGAACCACATGATTACAGTCAGCCGAGATATGCTTTACATTCACATGCGTGCCGATATAGCGGACATTACATTTATCAACAAGGCCGTCATTTTATCCAAGTTTATCACAATGTAAGTACATGTCTTGTAAGATATACGATTATCGATTTCAAGAACAGTTCCGAAATCTAATTGAAAAATCGTAGAAATGAAAGCAAGATCAATGCACTTAACACACGCGTACATGACCAATCAATCTACTGATTTAGGTACAAGAAAGGTGTGAAAATACCAAAAGGATAATCAGAAGCCGTAAATCAGAGAAGAACAGACAATACAACGTCCAAAAGAAGGAAGACAAAAGGACAAACAATTATCTACGAAACACACAGAAAGCCAGACAAAAGGACAAACAACAACGATCTACAAAACACACAGAAAGCCAGACAAAAGGACAAACAATGATCTGCGAAACACACAGAAAGCCAGACAAAAGGACAAACAACGATCTACAAAAAAACACAGAAGGCCAGACAAAAGGGCAAACAACGATCTACAAAAAAACACAGAAGGCCAGACAAAAGGACAAACAACGATCTACAAAAAAACACAGAAGGTCAGACAAAAGGACAAACACCGATCTACAAAAAAAAAACCCACAGAAGGCCAGACAAAAGGACAAACAACGATCTACAAAAGACACAGAAAGTCAGACAAAAACGATCTACAAAACATACAGAAAGCCAGAAAAACAACGATCTACGAAACACACAGAAAGCCATACAAAAGGACAACCAATGATCTACGAAACACACAGAAAGCCATACAAAAGGACAACCAATGATCTACAAAACACACAGAAAGCCAGACAAAAGGACAAACAATGATCTACAAAACACACAGAAAGCCAGACAAAAGGACAAACAACGATCTACAAAACACACAGAAAGCCAGACAAAAGGACAAACAACGATCTACGAAACACACAGAAAGCCAGACAAAAGGACAAACAATGATCTACGAAACACACAGAAAGCCAGACAAAAGGACAAACAATGATCTACGAAACACACAGAAAGCCATACAAAAGGACAAACAATGATCTACAAAACACACAGAAAGCCAAAGTATGAGCAATACGAACTCAACTAAACACCGGTAGATAACTCACGTGCTTTGGATGGGTAAGGGGTTCCTGTTGCAATAATGGCACCGGTAGCTTTACACTTGCTATCGAAAGATCATTCATGAAATATAAAATAAAGAAAACAAATGTATCACACCGTCTGAGAAGTTCAAAAATTTATTCAGAAAGTTGATACTTCTAATGCACATATACATGAGTGTTCACTCTGATAGTTTTGTGCAACCACTTCAATAAACCGTGGCAGAGTTAAATCAGTTGTATAAGTCTAAACCTCTCATCTTAGAGGAATGATACATATCATACATGTCCAACGCTGCCAATTTATGTTAATTGAAACAATTTCGATACCATAAGGGTTTCGTATGATAAGGACAGAGATACTTGCTCGTTATTATTTTTCAATGCTAACTGTATCTAGTGAGAATGAGAAGAAAACGTATGATAAGGACAGAGATACTTGCTCGTTATTTGTTTTTCAATGCTAACTGTATCTAGTGAGAATGAGAAGAAAACGTATGATAAGGACAGAGATAATTGCTCGTTATTTGTTTTTCAATGCTAACTGTATCTAGTGAGAATGAGAAGAAAACGCAATGAACTTCAAGAAGGAAAATCACATCATATTTTTTCTTACTATGTTAACGATATTCTTTCGATGCATTTACCGAAGGGCCCGGGTGGCTCAATGAGTTAGGTAGTTTGATTACCAAACAAGCCATACAAGCCTATCACCAAATACGACGTGGGTTCGCGCCCGGCTTTAATTTTTAATTACAAAAGAGGGTGCACTTGACCCGCAAGTGATAAGGTTTACCAGTTACTTGACCATTGTCGGAGGTTCTCTTAGGGTACTCCAGCTTCTTCCACCACTAAAACTGGTCGCCATGATATAGCTGAACAATTGCTGAAAGTGGTGTTAAAGACAATAAATCAATCATTTTGTACTGTGACGTTGTCTGTTCGATTCACTGACGTCGCGATATGTACTCGATACAATGTTATGTCATAATAAAATGGTAGATATCAAATTGTGATTCTAATGCAATTATAATGTAACGCGTATTGTCATTGGCTATGGAGAGCCGTCAAATCTGCAGTTGACAGGCCTGAAGGAATGCTATATTCATACGCCGAATGCACTTGCTTGTAAACAATATGGCTGACCCAGATATTTCCGACTATGAATTTGACGCTGACGACCTATTAAGGAGATAACTGTATTTTATTATATAGATAGGTGTGAATTATNNNNGGGATTTATCCGTGAAATAAATTCCGGTATTTCACATGTGAAATATCAGTTTTTTCCCGCCGGAACTACTTTTTCAAAACTATAAGTGTGGTGGTACGTCCCTTGTTGTGAAACGGTGAATACACATACGATTGTAAGCTGAAAAAATTCCGCGAAATGTTATTGATGACTTTGGCACATAACCAAGATGACGTCATTGACGTCATATGAAGACTTGCAGTTTGAAACGTAAAGATTAGACGCTATTTGGCTTCGTATACGCTTCAATTGTGATTTAATTTAACTAAAATAAGTTTTGAAGGTAAGCATTTTAATTATGTTTGTACATTGTTGTAAATATGAAAAATAGGATTTCACATTTTCAAGATGCAGATCCTTCCAACTGAAACCTGTAGTATCATTGCTCGTAGATTCACACGCGTGCAATCCAATATACAAATAAAAAAAATAATATATAAGAAATTTTGAAAGTCTATATAATAAACAGTATAACTAAATCATACATTTTGAATATCAAAATAAGACCACTCGTGACCGAATACGCATTAACGATTAAACTCGTGGACGGAACAAATGCCGCCCACTCGTTTAATCCTTATGCGTACTTTGATCACTCGTGGTCTTATTTTGATATTCAAAATCTACGATTAGCTATACTATATGTATTTGAAAATTTCACGGCATCAATTGGAGATTTGATGGTCGCAAATCGAGTTTACTGTCCATTCTAATGCAATACTGAACATAAAAATGTATTCTTGCCTATCCCTGGGTCTAAAAATAACAAAAATTAAAATTCCGGGAAATATTGTTGAACGACTTTGACACATAAACAACGTCACGAACGTGACGTCATATATGTCTTGAAATAAAACGTAGATATCTAATTTAGTGCGCACGGCCAAATAATTTTAGAATCCTTGCGAGCAATAATGAAACCATTTGGGATTAAACAGTATTGTCGAAATCGTCTAATGTCACATATTTATACATTATTTAGAACTGTAAATTTAGATGATAATTATATCTAACAGACCATGATTGATTGATTGATTGATTGATTGTGTTTAACGCCACTTTCATCAATATTTCAGCTATATCATGGCGATCAGTTTTAGTGGTGGAGGAAGCCGGAGTACTCGGAGATAACCACCGACCATGGGCAAGTAACTGGCAAAATTGATCACTTGATGCTGCCAGTCCAGTGCACCTTTTTTGTAATTTACAAAGCCGGGCGCGAACCCACGCCGTATTGGTGATAGGCTTGTATGAGTTGTGCGCAGCGTCTAGGTAATCCAACTACCTAACTCATTAAGCCACCTGGGCCTTCTCTGTAGAATTGAGAGTGCACTAAATGTACATTTTTATTTGTTTGTAGAGCCAGGGAATGATATGGGTAGATGTGAGAGATGGACACTGTGGAGCGCAAGACTGCTGTCGTAAGTACTGTTTTTCTGGGTACGATATGCGGGTAGCCAAGTTATATTATGGAATGCATATTCTTAGACCACAGTGTGACCCGTGATGATAGTGGTACGCTCATTGGCATTTAAAGATACCATTAATTCTATGTATGATTAAGTGTGCACTACGAGTCTCTAAAATAACTGTCACCAGGTACACTCAAAGATGACTTTGTATATTTCGTAAGTTAAACGGGGACCGTGGGTATAAATAGCTGTGGGTGGAGCAAACATTCAGATTGTTCATTATTTGACCACGGTTATCTTGAGGAGGAAAAATCAATAATACATATTTTCACAGTTAATTTTGGAGAAAAATATTTGACAGACAGGGTCACTAGTGTTCCTCCCTACGAAATTTTTAGTCTTATTAAAAATAATATTCTCCTTCAGTCTAAAAACTACAAAAATCACTTAAATTATAATTTCTGAAGTATGTGACCTTTAGGACATGTTGGTCATGTGACATACAGTTTTATAAATATGCTGTTCACATCAACAGGGATTTTTGATTATAAGCTCCGCCCACATATTTGGTCGGTAGACACTACCGCAAATTCCCCTTTAAGGTACATTGTAATCGAAACAAAAGGCTAATTTGTTATAGTAACTTGGATAAAACCACATAGCTGCCCTGGGTGTATCCATGTGGAGGAAATAAGGGTCTCTCTCTCTGACCATTATCATGGTGTAGCGTGTAACCTGAATAGATGTATATAAACACTGGGTACGTACCAGTTTCCTGGGGACCTGACAAATAATAATCTTGTATAAAATAAAAATATCAAATAATGTCTAACCCAACAAACTAAAATAGGTACAATGGCTCTTTTCAAATAGTAAATGATAAAACACTATCTACACCGACTATCTAACGTAACGCCAACCAACAAAAATATGTGCAATGGCTCCTTGCAATTGATACTATCCACAGACTAATATATAACTATCCTCATGCAACACACACTAACACTACACAGACCCCAATATAAACAATGAATATTTATAAACAACTACTTTGTTTCATACCCTGTCTGAAACCTAACTAATCAGTCGCCAGTCACCAACACCTGCTTCAGACCTATGTCGCGAACCCTATGTCTCAAACCCTGTCTCAACACGAAAACTGTGTCACAACCTTAGACGACAGACCTAAACAATAAACAACATGAAAACTGTGTGAATTAATAATACAAATGTAGTTCCAAACCAAATGTGAGTCGTCAGTTGTAACCACTGGTTTCAACACCGGACACAGCAAAAGGTTGTCACTAACCTTGAAACAATCACCAACCCATGCGGGCCATGAGTCGTTGCCAGAGGAACAACGCAGCACCTAGCAAAAAGTATTGTTTCAAACTCTCTCTTACCTTGTTTCTTCACACAGCATAGTTTCAGTGTTGAATATTATTAAATCGACCAGCACTCTTTCACTGCCAAATCTTCGGGCTTAAGTACGATGAACGCGACCGTAAAAGAAAGCCTGTCAATTCTAAATTGGATTAACCAATCAGAACAACTGTTTCATATTGATGTTTGGTTAGCCTAACAAGCTGAATTCACTATCAAATGTTTCTTGTTAAATATTAATTCCAAATAAGTGATAATCTAAAAATAATAATCTGTATGTGTTTATTAATTCATCCTTAACAAATAAATATTGTTTGTGCCATGTTTTGATTAAAAATAACACGGATGTCAACGGATTTCTAATATGACCAGTGTAATAACAAAGGGGGACAATCCAGGTAATTACATATATATGCTGATGTGAACTGCTCATTTCGCTACAATGTCAATGACCGCGCGAGGTTTTAGAGTTGCGTCCCTTTTTTAAAATGCAGCTGACATCGTGCTGTTGTCAATGTAAACCAAGATGTCGGAGGGTACTAAAATGAGGAAAATTATTTAGAAAGTCTTATTTCCTACAATGAAATAAAAATCACGATAGATTGATAGATTTTTGGTGTTTAACGCCACTTTCAGCAATATTTCAGTTATATCATGGCAACCAAATTTAGTGGTGGAAGAAGCCGGAGTACCCAGAGAGAACCACCGACCATGGGCAAGCAACTGGTAAACTTTGTCACTTGCGGCTTCGATTCGAGTGCACCTTTTTTGTAATTTACAAAGCCGGGCGCGAGATCACGCCGTATTAGTGATAGTCTTGCATGAGTTGTTAGGTAATCCAACTACTTAACTCATTGAGCCACCCGGGCCCTAATAAAAATAATAGTACTATGAATATAGCAGTCTCGTGATAGATAGAATGTCCATGGGCAGTCGATAATTCACGATAATGCCCTGTGCATAAGAAACTATCATATAATTAGGTTACCTTAGATCTAAAAAAAGAGCTAATCCCAACTAAGTCTTGGCAGAAATGTTCTTTTGATGGACTTCTACAAAATGTATGTTTTGGTGTTGATCGAAAATCATAGATGGCGACCAACGCAGCAAATATATAATATTAGAGCCATGGGCCAAATCGTATCTAAAATTGTCCCTTGATAATGATGTTGTTGTCATTCTAAAAAATAAATAAATCACTAATAATTCAAACTAGGCGGTCAAAATGTACATTAAATCTTCATCCTTAAGTCAAATTGTTTAAAGTGCTGCGTATAGTACGTGTATAGTTGTAACATAAAAGACCCATTTTCTCTTCAGTGTTTTATGCATTATTTATCTTAAAATTTTCTTTGTAGAAGCCCATGGTAGATTATTAGGAATTGATATTGTACCATACTGGGTTAACCTGTCATTAAAACTTGTTGAATTCAAATACATGTGGGCACGGCTTACACCATGGCAGAACTTGCAGGTGTGAATTCTGTACCATATCACAAGCTCCGTGCCAAATTTCAATAATTGTATTCCTGTTATAAAACATATATATACCACGTGTTTTTCTCATGAACTTATTAAATAAAACTCATACTTCTGATAATTCATTTGTTTAAATACGTTAATGCATAAGAACTGTGTTATATATAATAGGTTTTTTTTTAATTTGAATTAGCATGGAATTTATATTTATTTGACTGTTTCATACTGTTATTTCAAAAGCCAATAGAAATAATGTATGCTATTCTAATAAAAAACATATCGGATCTAATTTCCGTAACAATTCAAAAAACTTGAAGCTGGCAAACTTTTTTTAGAAATGACGTCAACATTCCGACACTAATTTTCATTCGTTGTTGGGAATATTGGTAGTTACAATCATATGTAGCAATCAAATACGTGGTATACCTATACCTGTGTAGTTCACAGTGCCGGATACCTATACCTGTGTAGTTCACAGTGCCGGATACCTATACCTGTGTAGTTCACAGTGCCGGATACCTATACCTGTGTAGTTCACAGTGCCGGATACCTATACCTGTGTAGTTCACAGTGCCGGATACCTATACCTGTGTAGTTCACAGTGCCGGATACCTATACCTGTGTAGTTCACAGTGTCGGATACCTATACCTGTGTAGTTCACAGTGCCGGATACCTATACCTGTGTAGTTCACAGTGCCGGATACCTATACCTGTGTAGTTCACAGTGCCGGATACCTATACCTGTGTGGTTCACAGTGCCAGATTTACCATTGTGCTTATGTGTGCTGAAGCACAGGGCCCCGTTGGTTCCTTCCAAAAAACATTTGTACATGTCTGACCTAATATAACGTAATATTTCAACTATTCCTAAATTGCTGAGCATGTATGCCTGACTGCCTGTGTAGGCCTATCGGGTCTACCTCCTTCGGGGCCCAAATAAGGGGCATCATAATTTAACTAGCACAGGGCCTCATTTGTCATAAATCCGGCACTGATGGTTCACATGTTATTCTATTTTTATTTGCCACAGCCCGACGAATTTTAACATTGAAATGAAAAACAACTGTCGCATTATATGTAGTGCCATCTTAAGGCATGGGTACGCTTGGCAGATAACCGGGACCCCTCTGATATAGGGGTCCCATTCTAATATATGTATGTTGTGTATGGCATATTTTTTAATATTTATATACTGAATTTGTTGGAAGTACCAATGCAATAAATATATGTTTAATGCATTCTATCGACATTTACATTTTATTCCTGTGAGTGGTTGTGTATATAAGTGCCCCGTGCACTGCTTTGCCCGAGTGTCTATTATTCTATTATTGTCTACTCCTGAGGGAAATGTTCTCCTATAGTGTAGTCTGGTGAGGTATAGTGCCTGAGCCAACGGTAAGGGCACTATATCTCACCAGAAAACACTACAGGAAAACTGTTCTCAAGGGAAAAGACAATAGTATATTTAGTACATAACATCCCATTCCAGACATAAAAGAAAAACACACTCAAATTCATTATAATAATAATAATAAAATTTACAATATAACATTATATTTGCATTGCCAAATATGGCCATGTTGACAGCAGACTACAGCACTAGTATATTTTAAGGGAGATAAATATTGACAAAAAAAAAAAAAAAAATTACGCGGAAAAATCTATGCCACAGGCATAGTCCCCACCGGAAATTATTTGAAACTGGCATAGTTCCCGTCGCTAAGTATGTCACCCGTTTTCAAGTGTACTGTTCAAAAATAGTACGCATTGATTATCCAATCAAAATACAGTATTTTCATACGTTAGGTACTATAATGCTATAAAGACGATCCTGATTGCATGCATTGGATGGTCATGGCTTATTTATTGTCTTATTGTAGGCAGTGGACAATTCGTGTACAATTATTGTCATTCATCACCATGCATGAATGGTGGTTTATGTACTAATACTAACACTGGGTATTCCTGTACGTGTTTTTCTGTTTACAATGGCGCACGCTGCCAAACACGTGGTAAGTAGATACATTTTGCGAACATAGTTATGAAGGTCTTTAGGGATATGGGAACGCCACTTTATCAACACTGGATATATCTGTACGAGCCATTCTGGTTACAATGATGCACGCTGTCAAACATATGGTAAGTATATAAATTTTGCGAACATAGTTATGCTGTCTTTAGGGATATGGTAACGCCACTTTATCAACACTGGGTATACCTGTACGTGTTTTGCTGGTTACAATGGCGCACGCTGTCAAACACGTGGTAAATAGATACATTTTGCAAACATATCTATGAAGGGATTTAGGGTTATGGTGTTTAACGCCACTTTCGACAATATTTCAGCTATATGGCATAGCTCTGAGTAAGGACGACATAATATACATGTATCCTGCAATCATTACTCGTGTCACACACTAAAGGTATAAAATGTTTTGTAAAACAACACCAAGTACACAAGTTAAGAATAAAGCATTAAACACTTTGTTGATTGACAACATTTTCGTCTCACCAAGAGACTTTTGCAATGTCTAATGTCGAACCAAAATGGCGACTTGACTGGTTCAAAAAAGTTTTTGACAGTAAATGTATGGGACAAAAGACCCAGATGTTACCTTTATCACACGAAAATACATCAATCGGCAACCTCGGGTGAGTCCGCTTCTCTTCCTCAATCCCTCGGCTGTAATACGGTATTTGATATGCGTCTACGCGTCACATTTTTTCGCCGGAAGACCGTGTCACTTCAATCAAACATTGCGCACCGCGAATAAGTTCTAAAATGGCGAAAATAGATGAGTGTATAGAGTTTGCTTTGAAAAATATTGGTCTTTGATGAAGGTACGGAATCAGCCGACATTGCGACGAATGAGAATGTATTATTATTGGACGAATATTCGAAAGTGAAATTACTTGAATACCTCCTTCATTGAAGATTTCCGAAAGTAGTTCCAATGGGAGCTATCGTAATACGGACGAGGTTTGATGAAGGTACGGAATCATCCGAAGTTGCGACGAGTGGAAAATACATATATAATAGAATTGAAATCCCACATATAGTTTAATAATATTATAATAACAATATTTTATATTATTTTTATTGATTTATTTATTACTGTGTATTTGGCGATTAATCGGCGGTTTATTTATTACAATATATGTTCTATTTTTAGAAAATGATCGTAAGTACAACTCTATATTTTTGTTACCATTGAACTTGTCAATATATGTATAACAAAACCACGAAAGAAAAAGATTGCTGAAGTAACCCTGAGTAATTAAAACATACAACTGCGTTAGAACTGTCCCAAACTCAATTCGTAAATTCTTGAAAATAAATCGGGGAAAATCGATTCCGTAACTCACTTATACATGACAGCTTAGACTATGGCTTGGTGTAGCTCTTCACAATGCCCTAAAATGAGCCAGTCATCCCGTTTTCAACATGTGATAACTAAGATATATTGTTAGTAATCAAGTGTATTGGGTGAAAAGGGAAACAAAAATACGACACGGTCGGAACAGTTCCAAATTCCAATCAAAAAGTAATAGAAAGAGGCAAAATCGACATCCCAGCACACATATACACAATGTATACATGAGCGCTAATTGAACTGTTGTGGTACAGACACTTCGATGAAAAGTGGCGGGGCAGAGCTAGTTAATCGGCCATAAACTCCCATCTTTGTGACATGATACGGTCATGCAACTGTTCTTCCACACGTGAGTGAAATACCATGGAAGAATAAACCGCAGCAGACGTAATCACGGGTAAACAATCGAACTGTTAGAAGCTGATATTCGCCGAAGCCATTATGTAGATATACAAATATTGCACAGTTAGTTGTAAATTGATGCCAAAAGAATAACCAGATACAAGGACTAACAGAAAACTGACAAATAGAAAAACAATCGTCCCCAAAACTAGAGATTGTACTAAAACTGGCGTCGAACTCAGGTGCTCCATAAAATTAGGTAGTACCTAATTTACTAATGGCACCCATGTTATTCGTGCTAAAATTCCGATACTAAGTTAGATTTAAAAAAAAGTGATATTCTATGAAAAAAATAAGGACATATTGTTACTACGCCAGCTGTATTCGTGATCAACTGTGATGCATATATTCTGTAAAGCTTAAATCATGTTGGACGTGATGACTCTTTGTCACATATTACACCCATTGAATAACTTATTATCTACGAGCATAATTTATTTTCAATCAGACTGCAAACATGATTCTTGCAATGGGCATGGAACATGTAGAAATATTCACAGTGGACACAGTTGCACGTGTCACCATGGATACGAAGGGCCATCATGTAGTAAAGGTATGTGACTCTATACTTATATTCAATACAAAGCATATGCATGACGTGCTGCTGGCATGAGTCGATTCGTTAAGTTTCTTTATATATATATATGTGTCCGGTTCCAAAAACGTGTCCGATTCCCCAAACATGTCCAATTACGCCATCTTCCACCAAACGCGTCCGATTTTCACCACAAACGTGCCTGATTTGGTTGGAGGGAAAACGTCCACCAAATTGACGTCATAATATAACAACAAAATATACAGCAGTTCAAAATATGGATGAGACTATTCCGGACGTTGGCTTTTCTATTGGGCCCATTCAACGGAAAAAAAACCTTTATCAAAAGACACGAATCATGAAACTTTCTGGAACAACTTTGATAAAATAATATCTATTACAAAGCTGAAGCTGGAAAATCCGAAATGGGGACCGGTCAAGATGGCAAATATGGTACATACAGGAAAAACCTGTAACCCTAACTCTAACCTTAAAATCGGGCACGTTTGTGGGACCGAATCGGACATGTTTGGGAGAGTTTGACATCACAATGGAATCTGGCTTGTTTTTGGATTCTCAAGTTGAAAATTGACGTCATAATATAATCGGGCATGTATGTGGAATCGGACATGTTTGTGAAACCGAACCTAATTCTGAGTCTTTCATATATATGAATGGGTTGTGTATTGTCAGCATGATCAATATATCATTCTAATATGACGTCCTTCATACGCTTTGGGTCCAAACCCGTGGTAAAATATGCGTATATTGGTATATCAGCTGATCGGCAACGTCATAATTTGCTTTGGCTGTTGTATAAAAATAAATACCATGTTTGTCCTATTAGAATTGAAATAATTCATGGCAGCTTAAATATGTATTGATTTTACCACGGGGTGGTCCTTTATGCCGATATTTTACCCCTCGCTATCGCTAGTGGTAAACTATTTGGCATAAAGGGCCAACCCGTGGTAAGATAAGTATATATTCAAGCCCCCATGAATTATTTCTTAACTTAGCGGGACTTCTCAAAGTATGATATATCAATAGGCCATATTCATAAGAGCCCATGCAGCTTTCTTATTACAATGTCAAATTCTTTTATTATTGGGCAATACATTATTCTAATGTAGTTGTTTAATATTCCTGGTTTGTGATTGGACAATGCTGTAATTTTCACGGTATCAATTCCACGGTTGAAACACGAGCTATTCTTTTTTTTTGAATTTTATCCGCTTACGTCATCTTGTCAATAATGTGGCAATACACATCTATACACATGATTACATTAAAATGGAGATAATTGTATTGTATTTGAAAATATCACGGTATCAATTATCAATTTAATGGTCTTACACATGAAACTACTTTTTTTACGGACGAAGGAATGTTTCGACTATTCACTCATCTGTCAGCTGATTACCGCTTATGTCATCTTGTCAATAATGTAGCAATGCACATCTATGCAAATTACATTAGAATGGAGTTAACTGTATTGTATTTGAAAATTTCATGGGATCAGTTGTGGATTTAATGATCCCAAATATCCATTTACGACCATCAAATCTCCAATTGATGCCGTGAAATTTTTCAAATTTAATACAGTTACATTTGTATCTCCTAAATATGATAAAGTTAAAAATTTATCTATGTGCGTTCATTTTTGTTTTTAGACTAATATGTATCAGTCACAAATGCAAATAGTCTCATGACATAATCGTAATTAAAATCAAGAAATCATTATATTCTGTTGTAAATATTAAATTATAGGTAACATATTCAATTTTTGAACAGATTAGACTTGTATAACATGCTCAAAAATTGAACATTTTCCTTAATAAATAATCATTGCAATTCTAATATAAAATACCTACAATATGCAAGGATAAAATAAATTTTACTATTCTCTCTTTGAATTTCAGCTATAGTGGTTGATCGTGAGTATTATAAATATTTTATATGCAACGACTACACATACAATGTATACAATCTAATTGTGTTCAGTCGTAGTCTAACGGACCGAATATTCTACTTCAAAAATTTGAGTAAGCTTGCTCACCGGGATAAATTGAGCTGAAACAATTACTTGGTCCGGGCGGAATAAATTACTAGTAAAATATGTTGCTGGACCACATTTACTTGAAAAAAGACATATGACGTGAATAATTTCAACTAAGACAACTATTCCAATAACTTTTTAAACTAAGAAAATGTTTAATCTTGGATTTATTATACTAGAAATATTGGTCCATCCAAAATAATTTTACTAGAAATATTGGTCCATCCGAAATTATTTTACTAGAAGTATTGGTCCATCAAGACTTATTTTACTAGAAGTATTAGTTCATCTAGATTTATTTTACTAGAAGTATTGGTTCACCTAGACTTATTTTACTAGAAGTATTGGTTCATCAAGACTTATTTTACTAGAAGTATTAGTTCATCTAGATTTATTTTACTAGAAGTATTGGTTCACCTAGACTTATTTTAATAGAAGTATTGGTCCATCCGGACTTATTTTACAAGATTTATTGGTCCATCCGGACTTATTTTACTGGAAATATTGGTAAATCTAGACTTATTTTACTAGAAGTATTGACCTATCCGATTTTATTTTATTAGACGTATTGGTCCATCCGAACTTATTTTACTAGAAATATTAGTCCGTCCGGACTTATTTTACTAGAAGTATTGATCCATCCGGTTTTAATTTATTAGACGTATTGGCCCATCCGAACTTATTTTACTAGACGTATTGGTCCATCCGAACTTATTTTACTAGAAATATTGGTCCATTCAGACTTATTTTACTAGAAGTATTGATCCATCCGGACTTATTTTATTAGACGTATTAGTCCATCCGAACTTATTTTACTAGAAGTATTGGTCCATCCGAACTTATTTTACTAGAAATATTAGTCCATCCGGACTTATTTTACTAGAAGTATTAGTCTATCCAAACTTATTTTACTAGAAATATTGATCAATCCGGTTTTATTTTATTAGACGTATTGGTCCATCCGAACTTATTTTACTAGAAGTATTGGTCCATCCGGACTGATTTTACTAGAAATATTGGTCCATCCGGACTGATTTGACTAGAAATCTTAGTACATCCGGACTTATTTTACTAGAAGTATTGATCCATCCGGTTTTATTTTATTGGACGTATTGGTCCATCCGAACTTATTTTACTGGAAGTATTGGTCCATCCGAACTTATTTTACTAGAAATATTAGTCCATCCGGACTTATTTTACTAGAAGTATTAGTCCATCCAAACTTGTTTTACTAAAAGTATTAGTCCATCCGGACTTATTTTACTAGAAATATTAGTCCATCCGGACTTATTTTACTAGATATATTAGTCCATCCAGACTTATTTCATTAGAAGCATTGGTCCATCCGGACTTATTTTAATAGAGGTATTAGTTCATTCGAACTTATTTTATTAGAAGTTTTGGTCCATCTTCTCTTATTTTACTAGAACTATTTGTCCATTCGGACTTATTTTATTGGAAGTATTGGTCCATTCGGTCTTATTTTATTGGAAGTATTGGTCCATCTGGACTTATTTTACTAGAAGTATTTGTCCATTTGGACTTATTTCACTAGAAGTATTTGTCCATTTGGACTTATTTTACTAGAAGTAATGGTCTATCTGGACTTATTTTACTAGATGTATTGGTCCATCCGGACTTATTTTATTAGAACCAATTGATCGTTTACAAATAGATGTCAATTTAAACAAGAACATTACAATAACATCCATTTGTTTAGTGAAGTATTAATTTTTCTGAAATTCCCACAACTTAATTCGACAATTTTCAGATAGAATTAGTAACTGTATCGGTCGTGTAATGGTTAGCCTGTTCACCTCGAGTGCGATGATTTGTGGGGTTGGGCTCCGGGAGAGTCAAACCAATGAATACTAAATTGATTGGTCTTTGCTGTTTCTCCTCTAAGCATTCAACATTCAAGAGTGAGAGCAAAAAGTGATTGGCTCAGAATCAGAATAATGCGTCTAAGTGAGATGTTATTACACCCAATACAGGGCGGAAGCACTATAAAAATCAAACAAAGTGTGTTAGTCTACTGCAAAGAGGATCATCATCGTCATCTCATCTGATGATATAACATGTTCTCGCCAGGGTATAGCAGACAAATTGCTCACTCACGAAATCGACGTCTACGTGGTAACATTATGGGAAATAATGTAATATTTATAGATTAATGCGTGCCGTTTTCCATATCAGGACTGTTATCATCCCGAGAGACCGATATCGGCCAGTCCTGAAATTGAAAAATGCATGCATTGATCTATTTATCACATATTTCAACATTGAATTAAAAAGAACAAAATTAACTTCCCACACAGATACCAAACTTATATGGATATGAGTGATCGATATCTGTTAAGGGATGATAACAGTCCTGTTATGGAAAAAGTAATGCATTGATCTATTTATAGAAAGGCTTGATATCGTGTTATCAGATTTTTGCCCCGATATCTACCCATGGGCTGATAACGCTGCACATGGCTCTTCCGGTGTTTACGTATGGACAACATTGACGTTATTACTTATAATATGTGATAATGATTGTCATTGGTTTTAGATTGTAAAAACCATCAGTGCAAACATGGATCCTGTCAAAATAACGTGACCGGTTACAGTTGTGTATGTGAGAAAGGATATTCAGGGACACACTGTGAACAAGGTAAACGTTATATAAAAAAAATAACATTGTAAGACAATATGTATCATCTGCCTTCTGTACATTGCTATTGCAAAACAATGTTATTTTCCTCCCTTGGAAACGATAATGTCCTTTAAACACTTCCCGGTCCTTTCCTCGTTCATGACTTATCACCGGCTTTGTTACTAGATTAACACGACGGGTGTCACTAGTGGAGCAGGAACTGCTTACCCTTCCAGAGCACATGAGTTCACCCCCGGTTTTAGTGGGGTTCGTTTTACTCGATCTTTTGTGTTTTATATGTATGTTTTGTTGATCGTTGTTTGGTATCTTCAAACTCCTCTTAAGAAATGATCATTATTTAATAAACGAGTCGATTCAGTGTCACGAAACTTCCTGAACGTTACATAATTTATTGATAATGATTGCGTAAATGAAGCTAATTGGCTAATCACCACTGGTCGTTGTTGATGATTTCCGAAGTTGAGATCGTACCGATCGTGGTCAATAAAAGCCGTGGAAGCTGACTAACACGAGGTAGTTGAATGTACTAAAACTGTCAAAAACGTAGATTAAAGATCGAGTAACAGGTGTTCAGGAAGGGTAATTTCTTCTGTATTTTGAGAATTTCCTTCCTACATTGGTACAAGTAAAGTGCCTATGTGTTTGAAAAGAATCTTTTAAAAAATATATATATTTTTAATATTTAAGGATTGATCGCAATTTTTGTTCGGTTCATGAAGAAATAACCTCAATCAGGTTGTACACACAGGGTAACCCACGTAGCGGGTTACGCAAGGGTGTGTACAACCTGGTTGGGGTTATTTCGAATGAACCGAACAAATAATTTCGATCAATCCTTATAAATTAATTCAAACTTTATTTGCTATAATATTGAAAAATATATTTAGTTTTTCGAAATAAGGCAAATAATCGGAAATAAATTTAAATAACCCCAAAGATGCCTCATTCAAAGAAAATCACCCGATGACAACGGCACGCGACGCCTTAAGAACGACGTCTATTTTTAGATTCCGTTCATTGACAAATAACCTCACCTTTTTAAACAAATCAAAACACGTATAAAATGACATGTGACTCTAAAATAAATTTATTGCTGAATAGAGTCATGCATAAAACTATAAACTCTAACATCTCTATGAATATAATAACATTGTGCGCATTAAATAAATATCTTATTCGTAATTACTATGACTGTGTCGATACCTCTGTGGTGGACCAATATTCCCGAGATTAGGTTCCGATACAGACATGAGTTATAATATATAGTTTCTTAATTATGTAATATAATTAAAACTAGAGTTAACATTTTATGTGTTGCCATGGAATCATACCGAAACAAAATTCAGATTGTGTTAATTATGACCTGGAATCTTTAAGTTTCCATATATACATGAATGGGTCGTATATTGTCAGCATCAATATCTTAATTAGCGGGACTTCTTAAACTATGATATATCAATCGGCCATACTTTCCAAAAGCCCATTCAGTTTTCTTATTACAATGACAAACTCTTTTATGATTGGGTAATAATTTAATATGATAAAGTGCACAATTATTTTTGTGCGTCTATTTTTGTTTTTAGACTCATATGAATCGTTCACCATATATAGCATATGAATAGGCATATTTTTCGTATTTTGAAATGGATGAATGATTGTGTTTATCAAATTCTACCCAGCATTATCGTACTCCATTATTCTTTATGTACCTCTCTCCATACAATATTTCGTTTTTGCTACTGTTCTTATATATATAGGAGAAATATTTACTTGTCAGTAATAGAACTTAATTAACTACTAGTTAAAAAATAGCATGTAGGCTTTTACCAGATGTCTAGGAATATAATTTGATTTCATGTGAATACTGCAGTGTGATTGGCTGATAACATGAGTTGGTATTGCGACGTTTTCAACATAGTCATTCGCCAACAACAAATTCAAATAGTCCCATGAAATAATCGTAATTAAGATCAAGACATCATTACATTTTGTTGTAAATATTAAATTATAAAAAGGAACATGTTCGATTTTTGAACAGACTAGACTTGTGTAACATGCTAAAAAAACTGAACATCTTCCTTAAATAATCATTGCAATTCTAATATTAATTTAGTATCAATATAAGTAATAAATATTCAAAGAAATTAATGGCACTGATGTGAGACCAACAATATACAAGTCAAGTGTATATACAAATAAATACCATCAAAATGTTACATGTGCACAAATAATAATGATAATACATCTACAACGATAAAAACGGCATCAATTTTAGGATATATTTTACCCACACTAAAGCATATGTACGAACATTCAAGATTTCAATATTTTCATTACATGATTGATCTGTGGTGTTTAGTGCCACTTTCAGCAATATTTCAGCTATATTATGGCGATTCATTACAAGAACATGAAGTATACATGATAAATGAAATGTAATGCTACATAATACGTATATTAATGTTGTTAAATACCTACAATATGCAAGGATAAAATAAATTTTACTGTTCTCTCTTTGAATTTCAGCTATAGTGGTTGATCGTGAGTATTATAAATATTTTATATACAACGACTACACATACAATGTATACAATCTAATTGTGTTCAGTCGTAGTCTAACGGACCGAATATTTTACTTCAAAAATTTGAGTAAGCTTGTTCACCGTGATAAATTGTGCTGAAACAACAATGAATTAGTCCGTGCGGAATAAATTACTAGTAAAATATGTCCCTGGACCATATGTACTTGAAAGACACATGACGTCGATAATTTCAACTAAGACAACAATTCAAATAACATTTTAAACTAGGAAAATGTTTAATCGTGGATTTATTATACTAGAAATATTGGTCATCCGAAATAATTTTACTAGAAATATTGGTCCATTCGGGCATATTTTACTAGAAGTATTGGTCTATCCCGACTTATTTAACTAGAAGTATTGGTCCATCCCGACGTATTTTACTAGATCTATTGGTCTATACGGACTTATTTTACTAGATGTATTGGTCCATCCCGACTTATTTTACTAGAACCAATTGATCGTTTACACATATGTGTTAATATAAACAGGAATATTACAATAACATCCATTTGTTGAGGGAAGTATTCATTTTCCTGAAATTCCCACAACTTAATTTGACAATTTTCAGATAGAATTAGTAGCTGTATCGGTCGTGTAATGGTTAGCCTGTTCAACCCGAGTGCGATAATTTGTGGGTTTGGGCTCCGGGAGAGTCAAACTAATGACTACTAAATTGATTCGTCTTTGCTGTTTCTCCTCTAAGCACTCAAAATTCAGGAGTGAGAGGAAAAAAAGTGATTAGCTCAGAATAAGAATAATGTGTCCAAGTGAGCTGTTGTTACAGGGCGGAAGCACTATAAAAATCAAATAAAGTGTGTTAGTCTACTGCAAAGTGGACATCATCATCGTTAACTCATTTGATCATATAATATGTTGTCGTCATGGTATAGCAGACAAATTGGTCACTCACTCAAATCGAATTATACGTGGTAACATTATGGGAAATAATGTAATATTGATTGTTATTGGTTTTAGATTGTAAAAACCATCAGTGCAAACATGGATCCTGTCAAAATAACGTGACCGGTTACAGTTGTGTATGTGAGAAAGGATATTCAGGGACACACTGTGAACAAGGTAAACGTTGTATAAAAATATAACTTTGTAAGACAATATGTATCTTCTGCCTTCTGTACATTGCTATTGCAAGAACAATGTTATTTCTTCCCTGGAAAACGATAATTATAGATTAATGCATGTATTTTCCATATCAGCACTGTTGTCATCCCAAGATACCGATATCGAACAGAGGGCTTTAGACCGAGGTCCAATATCGATCGAGGAATAATAAAAGTCCTGATATGTAAAAAGACATGCATTAATCTATTTATCACATATAACAACATTGAATTAAAAAGATCAAAATTAACGTCACACATTTATTTTTCTAAACTATTGCTAAATTTTTGGTTCCATGTGAATTATTTTTCAATCCCACGTAACACTGCAGAACAAAGGAAGCAAAATGTAACGACCATGCACCAGAACTTCTGACATGGTATGCTTGTGCAAAGCGACAGAAAGTTCTGAAATAATAAACCATTTTACGTTGCAAAAGTAATTTTAGCCATTTTGTAACTTTTGAAATAATAATCGTTCAAGTTCATTACTTCATTGTTTAGTCAGTTTGTTTTTCAACATGTTTGCTGATTTCATAGAATTAGCTGATCGTTAATTTCAGGTGTGTTTTAGTAACGCAAATAAAGTCTTCTGACAGCATTGTCCTCGAACACAACGCTGGTCTGTCCGAATGTCAAAGTTCTGTAGAAATTACATACAATGCCCAACTTTGAAAAATAAACATCATATCTATTTACATTTGTATTTAAACAAAGAGTGAAATCTCGATTTTTTGTTGTTGAACAGTTGTGGATGACTAAGTGTATAGGTTGCTAGCTTTTTATTTCAGTTTGTAAATAAACGTTAGTGAATTCCGAAAGGACAATCCTGAGAAACAGACAACATAGTGTACACAATCCTGAGAAACAGACAACATAGTGTACACAAGACGAAGAAAAACAAACAAATACACAACACAATATGTGTTGGACATTACTATACACAAACAAATACACAACACAATATGTGTTGGACATTACTATACACAAACAAAGACAAACAACGTAAACAAGTGATGCATCCAGGATTACACATTGATTGAGTGTTATGAAATCTAAATTTGATCATATATTACTTTGAAATCTTGTCATATTCTCCACACAGTACATTATTGAGAGTATTACCATAACTATTAAATATTGTTTTTTTTTTATTTCAGTCACGTACAGTGAGTATTATGTGTTGGTGTATACATGTGTATTCCTGATTTTGTTTATATTATAAGTAGACAATTCAAAGGTTAATTGCCATAACTGCCAACAAAAAAACAAAAAACAAAAACAAAACTGACAACATAGACAACATATTTGTTTTTTTCCGAGCTTGACATTTATTGCGTAAAATGATAATTACCTGAATGGTTATTAGTGTTTAGCAGTTTAGCACTAAAGAATATTTTATCTATATCACTGAGGTAAGTGTTATTGGTGGAGGTAATAAGAATATTCAAAATAATGTATCGTATACACTTCACCATGACCGGCAAGTGAACTGACAACTGTAGTTTGATGTGACTGAAATGGGTAGTAGATATACACTGCAATACAATTGAAGCATTAATTATTATGTATTTCTATTATTTAGTTTATTACTATAACATTTTTATCAGTTTAACCATCTTTATACATTTTTAAAAATAAACTGACTAAAATTTGAAGTAAATATAAAAAAATATAAAACAAGGATTAGGTTTGATGCTGATGTTTAATAGTGTTTATCGCCACTTAAGACTATATTTCAGTTATATCGTGGCGGTGAGTTGTATTGGTGGAGTAAACCGGAGGACCTGGAGAAAACCACCGACCTGTCGCAAGTCACTGACAAACGTTATCACATGATGTTGTACACCTCGCCCTGATCAAGATTCGAACTCACAACATCAGTGGGGATATGCGCTGATTGCATAAGTAGTTGTAAATCCAACTACTATTTGATCCCGACCACGATGGCCCCTTGTATAGAATTATGAAACAAACTAATTATATGTGGATATTTATTTCACCACAGATTGTTACCCGGACCCCTGTAGTGGTCATGGTATGTGTTATAATACCTTAGGAGGATATACCTGTAGGTGTCAAACAGGATACGAAGGAAAAGATTGCAATCAAGGTAAACTATTGATTGATTGATTGATTGGTGTTTAACGCCAAATTTAGCAATACTTCAGCGTGGAGTAAACATATGTTTATTATTATAGTATTAATAAATGGGTGTTTTCATAATGGACTAGTTATGTGTCCAAGGTTAGTCATAATGGCCCAAGAAAGGTTGTATTGACCCGAGGCAACGCCGAGGGCCAATACAACCTTCCGAGGGCCATTATGACTTAACCGAGGACATATAACCGGTCCATTATGAAACCACCCATTTCTTAATACTTTTATTAACCAGTCAATTTCAATTTTAGGTAATCTTCATTCTTTTTGAAGGCCATAGTATTGACCGAAATGGTAGACTATAATTGTTTTATCATTTTTCAACATTATTATTTAAATATTAAAATTTTTAAATTTTATGAAAACTGAAATTTTTGAAACTTTTTGAAAATTTTATGATTTTGAATTTTTTTTGAAAATTTTGAATTTTTTTGAAATTTTTGAAATATTTAATTTTTTTGAAAATTTTGAACTTTAAAATTTTTTAATTTTTTTTATTGATTTTAGAATTTCGAAATTTTATGAAATTTTTGAAATTTGTAGTTAATCTTCATTCTTTTTGAAGAAGGCCATTATAGCTTTTATCCGGTCCATTATGGTTTTTACCGGTCCATTATGGCCTTAAAAGCCATAATAGACCGGCAAAGCATTTTGGAGCAAAATAATGTTCTTGCTGTATAAATACAAACCAGTCGGTAGTATTCATAATATAACCTACTGGTTAATAATAGACGAATACACCCCTTTGAACTAGAAAAAATCGATTAAGAAACATTAAAATATAATGCCAAAAAAAAAAAATACCACAATGTCGGAAAAGTTCCAAAAATCCAACAGACACATCGTAGATAGTGGCAAAGTCGATACACATATCACACATATACAATAACGGCCCATTTGACTATAATAATAATAATGAAAATAATAATAATAATAATAATAATGATAATAGAGGACTTTAGTCCTCATTACTGTAGAACATGTCGGTAGACCCCCCACGAAGACTATACCACGAATGCTCAATTTCTCGCGTCGCTCTCGCGTCTATATATCTGCGAGAATTGGGGCACCATGCTGCCCGGATGTGTAAGCCAGCTTAAATCCGAAAGTATCTACTGTCATAAAAAAATAATAACAATAGCAACTTTGTTTTGTTTTAAAAAATTAAAATATTTTATTTTATTCAGTAAATTAAAATAATACATCTATTTGGCAACCGAAAAAAA
>MJUT01039718.1:121938-149549 GCA_002080005.1 Gigantidas platifrons
ATCAGATATAAATAGTTATAATCTTAGAAATAATCAGAATTATGTTCCACCCAGATGCAGACTGAGAACATCAGCAAGCTCATTTATTCCATCTACCGTTTCGCTTTGGAACAATCTAGATATATCAATAAGAAATTCCCCTACACTATCTTCGTTTAAAAATAGAGTGAAAGTTGATATCTATAAAACCCCAAAGTATTATAATGAAGGCCCACGGAAATTAAATATATTACATACTAGACTTAGACACCAATGCAGCTCACTCAATGCCGATCTGTCAAAAGTACATATAATAAATAATTTTAAATGTAATTGCGGTGCTTCTTTTGAAGATGCCATACATTATTTTCTGGAATGTCCTTTATACCTGAACGAAAGAAGAACACTTCTTAGTAATCGCGACGATATTAGTATCAATATTGAAACTTTGCTCTTTGGGAACGATAAGTATAGTTATGACGTCAACTCCAAAATATTTGGAAAAGTTCGAACTTTAATAAATCAATCAAAAAGATTTTAGGGCTAGGTCAGCAATTTGTTTTCTTTGTTTTCTTTTTTCACTTTTTCACTTGTGCTTCTTTCTTTCTTCTTATCAGTGTCAAAATTGTAAATGTCTATTGTTTGTGTTCTGTTTTGCTGTCATTAATTCATGTGCATATTTTGTAAGGAGAGGACTTCATATAAGTTGGTATAACTTGCTGTCCAATCCTATTGTTTATGTACAATAAAATATTATTAAACTAATAAAAAGTGGAGGATTTAAACTGGACCAAAACCTCGTTTCTTAGTAACATGATACGGTCGGTGTTAATTACTCAATACACATCGTACACAACTCGTCCTAACATAATCGTCTATGTGAACGTTATAAATCTCTTGGACGTTTTCGGTATTGCCGATAATTGACCCCACTGACAAGATTGTGTCAGCATAGTTTGCATTGGTAAATCTAAAGTTCATTGGAATTTAATGTTAATTTCAATTGTGTTATCAACTAGCGAAGCGTAGCATGTTTAAAACACATGTATGATTATAATCAAATTGAAAACGTACGTTTACTGTCTTTAGTAACACATTAGCTGAAACGATAATAACTTGTATACCATCATATACTGTAGGAAAATGAAATTTAGTATCGAAGAATGAATGAACAAGTAGTGCATTATCGTAAACTCACGTTATATATTTCAGTAATATAATATCCAGCGTATGCTAGCAATGATTGTATATAATTACAACAAAGACTGGGTTAAATGAAAACGTATACACCGTCGTAGTCGTTTCACTGAAATACATGTACGACAATAAGTTGATTTTCTCAAATATTGCTCTTGTTATACCACTTTTATCCTGTTCATGCCTTAAGGTATCTCTTCGAACAGGTATACAGTCGGAACTCCTTATTTGAAAGTCAAAAGGACCAGGCATATTACTTCGAAATAACCGAGTGTTCGAGTTATCCGAAATACATTATTGTAAAACTTATTATGGACGTGATTTTTTGTAATTGACGTATGGAATTTGCTACCCTAGTTCGAAATAACGATTTTCGATTTTACCAAACCATCAGCATATATACAGCGAGTGTATTATCTTGTAGTTGAATTATGTCATGGAAGCCGCCATGAAAATCATCATTATAAAGTTTTGCATTTGCTTTGCGTTGAAGCACCTGCAAAAGAAACAATAATTAATCTCACATGTTAAAAACGCAGTCAATATTAAAATCATAATCTATAAGTTTTTTCTCTCCATTTTATCCTGCCATATGTAATCTATATGATATGCAGATTTGTTTTTAATCATATTTCTTTTTGTTGTTACAGTTATAGATCGTAAGTATACATATTACAATTTAAATAACACAACAAAGAAAATATACAACAAATGTACATAAAGCTATTGGTACCAGTGGCGGATCCAGGATTTCAAGTTAGGGGGTGGGCACTTAAAAAATCGCGCCGAGCGGAGGGAGGCGCGAAAATTTTTGGGGTATATCGTGTGAAAAATCACGATTTTACGCATAAAAATCATATATTTTCCAATTTTACGGGGGGGGGGGGGGTGGAGGCGCCGGGTGCGCCCCCCCCCTTGGATCCGCCCCTGGGTACTGTATAAGGATGATTGCTTGTGCTTGGACAGAACAGACTGGCGCTTTGGTCTACGTCATATCAAACAACATATATCATGTACAGTAAGGTAGAAAAAGTGCTCGAATGGTGGGTGTCTTATTATGTTGTTGCTTGTGGGGGGTACATCTCGCTCGCCATGCATTAGACATTGAAAGGACGCCCCGTACCATCTACATCAGTATGGGAGAACTATCTCAAATATTGCTCTTGTTTTACCACTTTCATCCTGTTCATACTTTAAGTTATCACTTCGAACAGGTATACAGTCGTAACTCGTTATTTGGAAGTAAAAGGAACCAGGCATGCTACTTCGAAATAACCGAGTGTTCGAGTTATCCGAGATACACTATTGTAAAACGTACTAAATGTTATTATATAGTTGTCATTCTTGGAGATTGATTCCCTGATATCATGTTATCCGATCCTTTGCTATTGCAAGTTGGAAATGCAAGTCATTTCTCATGTTATGCAAACATTATATTTCTAATACAAAATGTTTTATTCTTTCACATTTGCTCAAATTAATTCAGATTGTTCAGCAAATCCATGTGTACATGGTATGTGCAGCAACAGTGTGACTGGATACAGATGTACATGTCAGACGGGATATCATGGTAGTCTATGTGATACATGTAAGTACTAATAGGGATACAGGGGTTGTAATTGATTCATGGTAGTTTAACGTCCGGTGTTAAAACTAATTAAAGAGAAGAATAGTTCAACAATAGTTCAAAATTATACAGATATGATAGAGAAATCGTACAATATGGGGCAACGACTTTTAACAATTACTGGAAACGTATGGTGGGATGGGTAGAAGGGAGGGACGAAATAAATATTATTTTTGCAGCGTCTATAATGCACCATCTCTTCTAAGTTTGCAAAAGGGTATTTAACGTCAAATGTTCCTTTTTTTATATGACACCTGAGTATGTGGTGCTAGACAACTCTGTCGGTTAGGCATTGGAAACCATCACCATTTCACAGGTCGTGCTAGACAACTCTGTCGGTTAGGCATTGGAAACCATCACCATTTCACAGGTCGTGCTAGACAACTCTGTCGGTTAGGCATTGGAAACCATCACCATTTCACAGGTCGTGCTAGACAACTCTGTCTGTTAGGCATTGGAAACCATCACCATTTCACAGCTCCAAGATATTGTAGATATATAATTTAGTGCAAATGACACGTGTCTGGAATAACCTTCACCAAGTACCATCAAATACGCTCAACGCACAATTTATACAAAAGTTGCGAATATAGATATTATATAATTATTATTATTCTTTGCTCTATAAAGTTGAAATTATACCGTGTATTTTGCTGCTATTTATTTGTTTTTAGCTTATTACTGAAATAGTTTATGTAATTATTTTGAACGTATGGCACAATTCCATTCGACAGTTGGCTGGATTTACACTGAATTAACTGTTATTTATTTTGACTTTCAGTAATTGATCGTAAGTATATGTTTTCTACTTATCGTACATATCTACAAATATTATGCTATTAAAAGTCGGTGGTTGAGGGAGCGTTGTTTATTATCATGTGAGAAAGAAATGGTGTAGTTTATGGCGAGACCAAGTTAATTTTCGATAAGATGATAATGATTGGTGTTTTATACTACGCTAACACAATGTGCTGTCTCATTAGTAATATATCCACAAAACATTGGTCCACATTCATCTGGAGATTTCGTTCCGTTGGTATATAGTATTATGAATCCGAGCCAAACAGTCTTTGCTCTTAAGCAATACCATGTGCTTAGCGAAAAAACAAGTCTTTGGTTTGATTCGACCGGGTAAATGAAATGTAAAATTTTATTAAATATTATCAAAATGGTAAATTCTATTCAAGATTTCAAACTTAATTTGAATACGATCAATATTGTATTCATCTGTCTTGTGTATTGAATTTAATTTTGTTACTTGACTTGATAGGTGCCCCCTTCCAAATGATAGGCTGGTCACTGGCGTTGTCAAATATCCATCTAAGCAACCAACATCTGTCTAAGGGATTGTAATTTACATACTACGTGGAAGGATAACAGTAGTATTTTCACTTTTAAAAATATGTTGCAACGCCCCGCCCCCCCCCGACAAAATCTACATATGCGTGTCATTCAATAGTAACAATTTGTAACGAATTTTTATATGGACCTAATTTATGAAAAACGAGAAAAATAATAACCATTTAGTGTTTAGGTGATTTTTTTTTAATTAAATGATTGTTCATCCGAATATGACTTGGCAAGATGTTGATTTCATTTTAACTAAAATTGAATCGAATTAATATTACAGATTGCGTGAATAATCCATGCTCATATGGCCACTGTGTAAATGGACCATCGTCATATTCATGCACCTGTAATGCTGGGTACACTGGTCTTACCTGTAGTACATGTATGTATTATATATTTGTTGTGGAAACCACGACTGTCACATTCAGTTATGACGCAATACAGTTTCAACTTCCCTCTACAATGGTGTATGTTGTGTCATTATTTAACAGCTAAAATAAAATGAAAAACCAATAATACTAAAATGTCGGTACAGTTCTCAAATCCAACATAAAAGACGTAGAAAGGGAAAAATCCATACTACTAACACACAAATACCTGTCTAGAACCAGGCACTTCCATTTAATGTCGGGGTTAACCCATATTTATTTGCCTAAGCCTTCCCTTTAGTGAAATTACGCCATTGACGGCATCAACTAAATATTCAAGACGATAATTAAATAAACTAATTGGGTTATTGATTATTCGTGCTATATCCTGTCGGTCAGCTATATCGGCGGGGAATTGGGGGAGGGGTGTGGACCGGAGAAAACAACTAGACTGTCTGTCAGCCTAGGACAAACTTTATGACCAAATTGTATTGAGTACTCATGGACAAGAACCGAACGCACACATTAAGTGATGCTATAGATTGACGCCCTATGTAGATATCAATCAGACCACCGTAAGAGTACGACTAGGTAGACTACCTTGTGACTGCAGGATAAAGCTTTAAATAAACAGCAGAAAATATTACATCACACAGGAAGGCCACAACAACAATAATTATATAATATTGTTTTCATTTTCCTTACATCACAAAATCTAATTTTACAGTATATTAAAATCATTTTACATGTTGGTTATGAGACATAAAAAAGTGAAAACAAAATGAAATAAAAAGAAAAACGATACCATTAACATACAACATCGTTCACGTTTCCTAAACTGGCACAAACACTTCTGTTAAAAATATGGGTAGGGAATACCTAAACCTATAGATATTATTGTTGATTTCCTTTAATTAGAGATTGCCGTCCTCACATTGGGTAGCGGCATTAATACAGCAATACTATTCAGTTTATGCAAATTTCGCTATCATTAAAGTTTGCTGATTGAAGAGTTTAATTTCCTGGATTTTAGCAAATCGGAGAAAATAGATTTATTATAATATCTATCTCAAGTATAATAATGATATTTCCGCGAGGTTCTGTTGACTGTAATTTTCACACTGCCCAAACTTACGACAATAAAAGCATGTCGACATTTCCTTGTTATACGTCAAGGTCATTGTTAGAAATAACGAATATACAGTGTCAGATTTATCATTATGCTTAGGTGTGTTTAAGCACAGGGCCCGTTGGCCAGGGGGCCTATCTTCCTGTCAACATTTTTTTTACCAAGGATTTTTGCTTATGTGGTGCAATTTGAAATTTGAAAGCTTTCTGTTTCGGAGCGATTCCAGACATAAAGATAGAGTTGATAGTCTATGAGAGTGTGCCACATTCAGGGCTCAAGTAAAGGACCTCAAAACTTAACTAGCACATGGCCTCATGTATCCTAAATCCGGCACTGCGAATATAGGTGAAAGTTATCCTACAATTCGATAGTATTTATTACGTGGTACCTTAGATCGGGAACAGAAGTTGTGTGGATTGCACAATTACATAACCATATTGAAAATATGCACATATAAGGGAAACATCGTAAGTATGGGGGCCGTCGTGGCCGTTATCGTATGGTACAACTACATATGCAGTCAGTGCCTATCATCACTGAAGTTGTGAGTTCGAATCTCGATCAGGGCGAGATGTACAGCATTATGTGATAAAGTTTGTCAGTGACTTGCGACATGTCTGTGGTTTTCTCCGGGTCCTCCGGTTTCCTCCACCAATAAAACGGAATGCCAAGATATAACTGAAATATTGTTGACAGTGGCGTTAAACACCATCAAGCAAACAATCAAATATGTAGAAATGACGGTTTGATTTTCTTATCGTTTTTACTTTGATCTAACTGATGCGTCGTACTCACAAAACTTGATGTCTATGTTCTTTATATTGCTATATCTTTATCAATCCAAATAATATTATATTCTAATATTTCAGTGATTGACCGTAAGTAAATGTTATTAATTTGAGTAGGGTTCGTGTTACTCGATCTTTAGTTGTATGTGTAATGATTTTTAAGTCGTTGTTTGTCCTTTTGTCCTTTTCCCTTTGGCTACTCTGTTGTCTATCCTTCTTTGATTTACGGATTCTGATTACCCCTTTGCTATCTTCAAACTCTTTTTATGCACTTTGCAAATCTACTTATATATAAAATAAAGGAGTCGCCGTGGCCGTGATCGTATGGTAGTTGGACTTATGCAATGAGTGCCTATTACCACTGAAGCTGTGCGGTCGAATCTCAATCAAGGCGAGGTGTACAAAATCTTGTGATAACGTTTGTAAGTGACTTGCGACAGGTCGATGGTTTTCTCCAGGTTCCTCCATCAATAAAACTGACCGCCACGATATAACTGAAATATTGTTGAAAGTGGCGTTAAGCACCATTAGATGAAACCAAATCAAACCTATATATAGAATAATACTTTACACACTGGATTATACACTACTGTAGAAGTATGACAAACAGACCTCTTTTAAGAGATACATATGTTTTAGGTAATACAAGAAACATTGCACTTATTAGGACCACCCTAACCCCCCACTCATACATAAACACAGACAATAAAAATCCAACACTACCCCACCAGAGTGCGCGAAATAGACAGAATAAACCAGAACAATAGGACAATAAAAAAGCCATCCATAAGAAAGATAGATTTATTGATAATGATGTGTTTAATGCTGGCAGACATGCAAGTTTGTTTTGAGGATGCATTGTTTTGGAAACTTTAATACAGCAAAAAGTCCCTGTTACATAAAATAACACCCACCCACGCACGCACGCATTATTGCAGTAACGAATGAAATTATATAATTTCCTCTGAGCTAGTGATAGAAATAATGACTGAGAGATATTATATATATAAGTCACGTATAAAATTCCATAATACATGTATATCTCTGATGCACACATTTTTTTTTATTAAAAACGCAATGTTAAGTAGAAAAACTCCAAGATAAACCATATAAATTAAAACTTGAAGAAGACACAATAACATTATGTGGTCAAGTAAAAATATTATGTGATTTGAATTTTATTTTTGTGTGCGTTCGTTTTGTTTGATTGTTTGTTATTATTTCTTCCTGTCGTTCCTTCTTGCATTTTGATAGGACGCGTTTTGGATGTAAATGGACGTGAAATGAAAACCGTTATAAAAATCCGTGTCAATTTGAGTTTATTAAAATACATTATTAAGAAGGTTCAGTGTGAATTATATTATGCTATTATGTTTCTCGAAGTTTAATATATGCTTATAATTTCATTACAATATCACAGACTGTCACGGAGTCACGTGTCAAAATGGCGGGAAATGTTCGAATGACCCGACCGGATATGTCTGCCATTGTCAAATAGGATTTACCGGTAGAAACTGTGAGCATGGTAGGCATTTTAATCAAAGAAAATATGCGATAATCATGTTTGCATTATTATTATAGTCATGTGTTTATTGAAAGCACATTTAGTTAGGATAAGCAACATTCAAAATAATACACCATTGTAATAAAATGAAAACAAAAGATATCACATTATGGGAACAGTTTCACAATCCAATCGAAAAAGCATAGAAAGAGGCAACATTGATACCCCAAAAACACATGTAAATGACTTTCTTTGTTTGATATAGACACCTCGATAACAAGTGTATGGGTTAATTTCATTTTATGGATCCAAATCTCCCCTCATATTGAAACGATGCGGTAAATATAATAAAACTGTACATGCGGAATACGGCCTTTAATAAACTACCCAATTGAGTTAATGCAAACTCAGGCGAGGGGTACTCGATACAGGATTATGCGATGCAGTTTGTCAGTGACTGCCAGCAGGTCGGTGGTGTTCTACGGGTACTCCGGTTTTCTCCACCAATAAAACTGACAACCAACCCTATTGGTCCACGTCATGGCTACATGTACACAGCTCGGTGGTGGCGGATGAGGGAATTTTTGAAGAACACCATCGAGCTTGATAAAGTAGCTGGTTTTGTTTCCACTGATTCAACGTTTCTAACACATGTCCCTGGGGAATAGCCACAACTGTATACCTCTTGTGTCAAAGGATTGTTGATATCATATATGATCGACAGAACCAAGTCACTGATTTCATTTAGCTCTACCATTTAAAAAAAACAGAGTCATGAACGTTATAATAACATTTTACTGATGAACCTGGGTTGATGGCCAATGCTGTGCTATTAATGGTAGTATTACCGACGCAGGTTTTAGAGCATGACATTTCTATCAAAGCAGTAATGCTGATGATATCTATACTTACATATTGAATACTTTAAGACTTAAGACGATTCGTCCTAACTTATCACTTTAGATATCTTTTTTCATTAATAAATTAAATTTTTCAGCTCCTGATTGTAAGTAAAATAATATGTGATATTAAAACCGATCTTATTCGTCTACTTTACTTCCCATTTAATTAATATTAATCGTAAACATTGTCTGTCATATTTGGCGCCATGAAATGAGTTGCTTGTTTTCTTATATATTTCCGATTTAAGACATAACAGCAATCTACTTGAATTATTACTGTAAGACAAACATAATTTTACATGTCAATATGTAAAACCGTTGCTCTTTGCATTACTTTACGGAGCCACACACCAACGTGAACTTATATATAAGAAACAGCATAACTAATCAAAGTGTTTGGTTTTCAAAATATTTCACTCGTGACAAAAAAAAATTCTTAGCAAATTCACTCATGCGCTTAGCTCATTGGTTAAGTATTGCATTGTGCGGTAACTAGTTAAGAATTTTACTATAAGATATAATTTATTACACTTTTGCTGTAGGATAAACATACTCTATTATTTACACTAAAGCTAAAGCTGTGAGTTTGATTCATGTGAGTTGTGAGATGAATTCAGCTTTATGTGATGCTTCTTGTCGACAAGCCCGTGTATTTTCTCATTGGGTTACTTGGTTTCCTCAATCAATACAATTAGCGTGCAAGATTTAACTGTTATATAATTGAAAGTGGCGCTAAACACTACTACTAATTCATAATTAATCCTTATTTGATTTTTATTGTAATTTAGTCTGCTTAACATCTCCATGTGTGTTTGGTACATGTCAAAATACAAACACATCATACACATGTACATGTAATACGGGTTATACTGGCAAAGACTGTCAAATTGGTGAGTATGATATATTTGTGTATAACATTCAATATATATGGCAAAATAAAAAATATTTCCATGGTGAAGTGATTTTAAGCTTACAACATGTTTATACTGTCACCATTTAAATTAATATTGAAGGTATTGTAATGTTCTTTGAACAATAATGTTGTTTTGTAATGTTCTTTAAACAATAATGTTGTTTTGTAATGTTCTGGAAATCTGCGAATGGGTCTTATATTGCAATCTTGACAATTCTAGACCACAAAATGATGCTTAGTAATATCCTCTAGATCATATAATAGATTTTAAATATTTTCCGCACCATAAAATGTGTTGTTTTCTATTATACTCTTTGTCGTAAAACTTTAACTTACATTCCATTGAAAGATGAATGGAATTCAGAAACTAGCAATTCTGCGCAAATTAAATGTCTGTTTCTTTTAGATGAACGCGAATAACCACAAAATATTTACCAGTGCCTGAAAAAAACCCAAATACCGATTTTAAGCGAATATATTTTGATAAAAAAACCAACAAATGTTTTCACAAGAAATAAAACATATTTCAGGTGTAATGTCATGCTTTTTGTTTTCGTTTATAATATTAAATATATATTTTTCTTCTTCAAATTTCCAGCTATTGACCGTAAGTATGAATGTTAATAGTTATACTATGAGTATCATGAATACATTTTCCAACGTCAACTTTCCATTTATATGTAGGGAAATTCCAGCAGCACCAGCATTTCCAATATCTTTTTCTCAGTTGATCCGATAGTCCAGAGGAAGCTACTGAACCAAAGGTTCCTCATAGTTAAGTTTGAAGTCATCACTTCGAAAGTTTTACGGTCGCCATCATGACTTGAGTAACCGTTATGGAATATCTATGTCACGAATGACAACGGCTATGTTCCACTTGTCGTAAACACCTCCCGGTCCTTTCTGCATTCATGATTTATCATCGGGTGTGTAACTAGATTAACACGACGGGTGCCACTAGTGGAGCAGGAAGTGCTTACCCTTCCGGAACACCTTAGTTCACCCACGGTTTTTAGTGGTGTTCGTGGTACTCGATCTTTAGTTTTAGTTGTATGTTTTGTAGATCGTTGTTGATTCTTTTGTACTTTCTCTTTTGGTCATTGTGTCGTCTGTTCTTCTTCGTTATACGGATTATGATTACCCCTTTGGTATCTTTTCGTCATTGTGTCGTCTGTTCTTCTTCGTTATACGGATTATGATTACCCCTTTGGTATCTTTTGATCATTGTGTTGTCTGTTCTTCGTTGTTATACGGATTATGATTACCCCTTTGGTATCTTTTGGTCATTGTGTCGTCTGTTCTTCGTCGTTATACGGATTATGATTACCCCTTTGGTATCCTTTGGTCATTGTGTTGTCTGTTCTTCGTCTTATATGGATTATGATTACCCCTTTGGTATCTTTTGGTCATTGTGTTGTCTATTCTACTTCTTTATATGGATAATGATTACCCCTTTGGTATCTTTTGGCCATTGTGTTGTCTGTTCTTCTTCGTTATACGGATTATGATTTCCCCTTTGGTATCTTTTCGTCATTGTGTCGTCTGTTCTTCGTTGTTATACGGATTATGATTTCCCCTTTGGTATCTTTTGGCCATTGTGTTGTCTGTTCTTCTTCGTTATACGGATTATGATTACCCCTTTGGTATCATTTGGTCATTGTGTTGTCTGTTCTTCGTCGTTATACGGATTATGATTACCCCTTTGGTATCTTTTGGCCACTGTGTCGTCTGTTCTTCGTCGTTATACGGATTATGATTACCCCTTTGGTATCTTTTGGCCACTGTGTTGTCTGTTCTTCGTCGACATACGGATTATGATTACCCCTTTGGTATCTTTTGGCCACTGTGTTGTCTGTTCTTCGTCGACATACGGATTATGATTACCCCTTTGGTATCTTCAGTTTTTTCTTGAAAGTGGCGTTTAACACCATAAACCAAGCCTACTAAGTTATTTATATTAATGATATATTCCATATATTCGTCTTTTAAAGACAAGAAGAATCAATCACTCATCAAGTAGCTAAAAGTAGGATTTATTTAATGATCGACTGATTGGTGCTTAAAGCAAACTTTAGCAATTTTAGCTATATCTTGGCGTACATCCAGTAGGATGATAAAAACTAGTGATTATTAATAAAAGCCATTGTTTATATGTATAAACGATGACTTCCATAAATCATGTCGATTCTAATAAGAATAAGATTATTGAGGGACGTCCATTGTGGTCCTGATTGTATGGTAGTTGGATTCACAACTACCTATGCAATCAATGCCAATCACCACTGATTTTATGAGTTCGAATCTCGTTCAGTGCGAAGTGTACAACATTATGTAATACATTTTGTCAGTGACTGCCGCAGATCTGTGGTTTTCTCCGGGTCCTCCGGTTTCCTCCACCAATAAGACTGCCAGCCACAATATAACTGAAATATTGTTGAAAATGGCGTTAAACACCACCAAAACAAACAAACAAAAACAGAAAAGGTTGTCACACCAATATCAATTAACCTTTATATGGACAGGCGTTAAGTTACTGACATTTTCCAGTTTTTTTATGACATTTTGAGGCTAAAATGCTAAACACATCTTAAAATAAAACAGTATCCAGAATGTGCTAATATAGCTACGTTAATGTAATACCATGTTACGCGGAAGGTGACAATTTACAAATGTTAAATTCGATAGATAGTGTTTGGTTTAGTATTTAGAAAAAAAAAGATGAATATGTTAAGAAACAATACGTGCATATTTTTGCCTGTTTGTGTGTACAACAATTCTGTATAAATGTATGAAATCAGACAGGAATGATATCCATATTTTTTCCGACAATACGCAAGTCCGAAGTAAATTATACAGGGCATTTTATGAAGTCATTGTCTATATAGCGACGACATATTCATATTAGAATTGTATATACTTTATGATGCATTATCTCTTTCAATTATTAGTTGTGTATCTCCTTTGTCACTATGGCAATCAAAGGTGTGCATATATATTGCTGAAATACTGATTGTATAGTTGATGTTAACAGCGCACAGTCAAGCAATACAGGGATCAATATAGTTAGTCGACAGATTGCGAAAGAAATAACATGCCCAGTTTGGAGACACCAAAGCAGCAATCATGAGGTCATATCATATTATAATCTAATTAAATCCCTGGATAGTCAGATAAAGTACACAAGGAAAACTTGAGACCATCGTTTGAATGTATCAACCGTATGAATAAATATTATTCTGTTGACAAAAATAGCATGATGTGTGAACGGTATTATATGTGTTTTCTTAAGTAAATCGAAATCTGCCAAATGCATACAGAAAATGACAGTTACAGAGTTACGGAATGCAACTCAAATATCTAAGTAAGTTTGTGAAATAACTACATCATAGTAGCTTTTCTTCAGACTGCCAGCCTCAGCCTTGTATGAATGGAGGCTCATGTACGAACTCTGCAACAGGCTTCACATGTCAGTGTACCTCAGATTATACCGGCAATACATGTCAAAGTAAGTCTACCTCTATTTATATCTAAGGTGCATGTACTAGCGCTGTTAATGTATTTGTCTATCCTTCTTCGATTTACGGCTTCTGATTAACTCTACTTCAATGTTTTTAATCACTATTATAGCACATATTGCTATAAACATTCGAGGAGAAACAATCCGTCATATCATACTCTTACAAGGTTGATAATTGTTTTATTGCATCGAATATCCTACACAGTGCCATAATTATGTGGTCTAGTTAAAATCTGACAACAGATATATAGTGATGACGCCATGTTGTTGTTGTGTACCAAGGGAAGTAACAGGATTTCGAAACACTTGAGGCTTGCTCACAAGGAAATTGCCATGGGGGTTTTTCTCGCGTACGGTTGCAATAACCATGCATCCTAACAGCCAACGGTTGATCGAACGGAGTGTCAAATGTCATGTGACGTACTAATCAAGTTCAAGATATATATTTGAGTATGTAATAATTATGCATTGTGTCATTAACTGCTTGAAGAAATAGTATTTATTTATTGTAGCTCAAGTCGATCGTAAGTAGATAAATAAACGTTAGAGAAAACCTAAGGGGCAATCAAGAATGGACAATCCAGAGAAACTGGCAACATAGGGCACAGAAGACGAAGACAAGTAAAACAAAATGCACAACACAATAAGTGTTGGACACCACTATAAAACAAATACAAATAACGTAAGCAAAGCATGAGTCCTCCTGCAAACAACTGGCTGTAGCTTAACTCATGCAAAGCAACACACAACATAACCTTATTGTGAATGAAATTAAAAACAGTATGAATAATTACTATGCCAGATAGGAAATTTGTGGAAACAGAAGTAATATCAATACATCTCTACATGTTCATGATGAGAACTAGTTGAACGATATGACAACAGTACAAACATATGGGGGGATGAATGCCCGGGGAAAATCACCGACCTGTCCCAAGTCACTGAGGGATGCGACAACGGGACAACAACATTTGATTGCCTCTGTAAAAGTATGGAGAGTTGGGTATGACAAAATGTCATTTGATAGCGGCCACAGTGCTAACATGTGCTTGAAATTGACAAAACATTCATTACAGGCTTTCTGTATTATAGCCTACCAACCCTCAGTGAGAAGATACCTCTTTCAAGATCATATCATTACCCTTATTGAAGACTGTTATGTTAAATAAAAACATTCACCTTTTCAATCTTATTCAATCTCTTTGTATTATTATTTTCAAGTAAATTGTGTAGCTTTTAACTACATGCTTACATACATTTTTTCTCTCTCTCTCTCAATGTATAAATAATTCTCACAAGTTTAAAATTTAAATCAGCATGCATATATATTTTTTTATCATATTTGTAAGTTCTTCATAGGAAACAGATTTAAAAAGTATTTGCTTGTTTCTGAATCATATTGTACAATTACTATTGTTCTGTTTATATATGTTAGTTATACCAATACAATATGTTTATGCCAATAGGAACATTTATACATTTACTTATATATATAAGAAAACAAACTCTTCCATGTAAATATTACTTTTGTATATTAAATGTTTTAATTTTTTACGACATACATTTTGTATCAATTTCAAAAGTGCATTCTTAATCTGTTCATTTCTAGATTGTTTGTCTCAGCCATGTCAAAACTATGGTTGGTGCACTAGCACTAAAGCTGGATATATATGTCAGTGTACTCCAGGTTACGCAGGACAAAGATGTGAAACAAAAGGTAACAATAACTTAAACATAGTAATGGATAACACTAGCTATACAAGGGGTGGTGTGAATTAGTTGTGTATTCTGAAGATCTGTTATAGTATATATAATCAAGGTCCCTCTCATCCTGCAATAGCATTAAAGCATTTGACTTCTCGATCCTGTACACAACTATTCCCCACTCAAAGTTAAGACAGATTAAACGAATTAGTCCAACTGTGTTTCATAAAAAGTTATGGCCAAGGTAGATACAAATTCCTTGTTTTCTGAAGCGACAAATCTTATTTTGTAAAATACCACACCGATTCAACCAAAGCAATTAAAGATCCTTGAATTATTTTACAACATAGCAAAATAAAAAAAAATAAAAATAAAAAACAAAAAAACAAAAAAAACAAAAAAACAAAAAAACAAACTCCGAAGTCTTCAAATTTAGTGCGCACGACGCGTTTTTTTTTTAGAATAGTTTTCATCAGGTACGCTCAGAATCGAATGATTGGAAAGCTAAATAACATAAAACGTAAACAAGTAAACAAAAAGTAGATATACAATTTAGTGTACACGACGCGTTTCTGGAATAACCTTCATCAGGTACGCTCATATTCGGAAGGTTGGAAATCTAAATAATACAAAACGTTTGGGGAGCAAGTAAACCAAAAGGCCTAAGCAGCATGGCCAAAATCAGCTAAGGTCACCTATGGAGAACCTTAGTTTTTATAATATGAAACGGGCACGGCCTAGAATGCTCGGGAATCTGAAAATTGTCTGGCAATTTCACACTCATCTAGTCCATTAAAAAGTGTCGAGATTTTTTAGGCCGAGATATATCGGGGCCGGGAAAACTTTTTTTAGGACCGAATCTAGTCTCATTCAATCGAGTTGTCGTTTCTTACGAAATCTCAAAAGTTAACTTCCGCGTAGAAACACAAATTCTTGTCAGTATGTCAGAAGAGATTTAATCAATTAAAAAATATCAATATAAGTAAAACAAGCTAACAAAATGACTTTTATTACACACGGATTCAGGGTTTCAGTGGTATCGGACGTACGAGACTTAGTGTAAGGACCGACAACTCTGGGTAGAGATTAAAACGCAGAATTATTTTTTATCCGTCAGTATGTGAGGCCATGTTTGTCAAAAAAATTCTAAGTACACATTTTATGCCATAAAGAGCTCGCTCACGCTCGCATAATAATAATTTCATTATTTTAGGAAAATGTAATGTTAGTATAGCATGAGTAAAACGTTGAGCTATACTGGTTTTACAATGGGATTGTTTTCTATTGATTTATGATTATTGGTTACGTCTTGGTACCTTCTTAATTTACTTCTTCGGTGTGAAATATCTCTTTTGACGTCAAGGCTATTGCTGGAGGTGAACTATACATAACTGTAATTTATATTATTTATAGCAATAACATGAAAACTATTGAATGAAGAGCAGGTGCATTCATAGTCAAAATAAAATAGTTCTCTCGATTTCTCACCTTTGACTTTGTTTTATTTTACAGTTGTTGATTTAAACATATTTTATTGATGAATTACATATTACATTTTTTTTCCACAATACAATATAACATAGGATTCAGAAACAAGCGTAACGCTTATATTAATCCGTTTCCTATTTTACAGTTGTTGTAGATCGTAAGTATATTCTTAACTCTTATGAAAGAAAACGTGGATATTAAATTTACTGCGCACGATATGTATCTGGAATTACCTTCATCAGGTACGCTCAAAATGTAAAGATTGGAAAGCCGAATAATTTAAAAGTATTAGGAGCAATAAAAGCACAGGGTCTAAACAGAATAGCAAAACTTGGCTATGGTCACCTATGTTTACGGAAGGAGAACCTTAGTTTTATTGGTATGTAATTACATTATTTAGGAACTGTAAATTTCAGTAATATATATATCTAATAAACCATGGATATGTAAAGTTGTTGAAAGTGACGTTAAGCACAGTAACACTGACACTACATATGTCACCTGCCTTTAACGTATTCAAATATAGTCGATCAACAAGACACGTTGTGTTATTATTCTGCATATATGTCGTGTTGGGAGGAAATCAAATTACAGTTTTATAATTTACACAGATTTACACGACAGAGAAACTCAGGTACACAATCTGTAAGAATAAATCTGTCACAAACAAAATGCTCCAAACTGTCTCAATACGAACATATACACTTTCAAGCAAATGTAATTGATGATTTGATGATAAAATAAAAACCCCAAAAATACCACAATATCGTAATAGTTCCAAACTCCAATAGAACGATCGTAGAAAGAGGAAAGTTCGATACACACAACACACAAATACATGACCTCTGACCCCTAACACACAAATACATGACCTCTGACCTCTAGCACACAAATACATGACCGCTCACGTTCTTAGCATGCATTTAAAGCCATCAGAAACTTAAGTAAAGTTCAAGCATTAAGAAACAAGGCATTTAGTCCATTAATTCAACAGTGTACAACAAAATCAGTTTAAATCAAGTTGTGTCATATCCGTGGTAACCTAATGATAGCACGACCAGCCTGTCGTTTATTGGGCATAAAGTAAGCTCAATTATACTGGTTTAAAATGTAGATCATACAATTTACGGCTGACAAAATACCACTATTATACTTGTTTGTAGATTGTAAAAACCAGCCATGTCAGAACGGAGGCATTTGTGCCAGCACAGCGAGTGGATATACGTGTAAATGTCCTACTGGTTTCACCGGCACTAATTGCGAAAGTATGTTTTCGTTTGTTACCTTTGTCTTCTTATGTTCGTTATTTTAATGTTTAGACGCTCAAATGATAAAATTAAAGCAGTTGAAATATTTCAGATACCAACTGTTCCTTAATATTATTATATATTCAATTATAGTACAATGGACATTTAAGTGTATTAAGTAAAGGTGGCATGTTTGTAGGAAGGCTGGATTGTCCATTTTTGATTGCCCCTTTTGGTATAATCTAACATTTGCTTAAACAATGGTAAAACAAAGTATGTCTTCTGTAAAGAATTCATGTGAATACAATGTATGATTTGTGTTTTTTCTACATTTGTATCGCCACCATTGATTGTATTCCTCAATACAGATCGTTACGAAATAAATGAAATAGCATAGCAAAAAAATGGTATTAAACATCCACCACAATAAACCACATCTTTCTGTTTTCAATTTCAGATAAAGTAGATCGTAAGTTAACATCCATTGTATAAATAAAATGATAAAAAGGTATAGATGAGAAATAAGAAATACTGCAACAACAAAGAAGTAGAATCTTGATATCACGTATATAAAAATAATATATAACCATAATAGTATAATACTTATTTTCCAATTATGTTCTTTTTATTTTCCATATTCGAAATGTAATTGCTTTTCCGTTGTATATTGTTTATTACATTGATATTAACCTTTCGTTCGTATTAACAAGACATTAAAGAAGAAACTTGTTTTTCATTAACTATTTTCAATCGTGTCCACGTTGGTATTATGACCTAAATGTATTATTTCATTAGATGAGTGTACTTTACGATTAAAAGAAGAAATACGTACTATATGCATTACTCATTTAAATACAAATAGAGCTTTATTGTATAAAGCAATTATTTCAAATTGCAGAAAATATGTAAAAAATTTAAAAACTCAACTATGCATGGATAAACAGTAAGCATGAACTCCGTTTGAACATTCTATTTGCATGGCATTGTTTATTTATTTTCCTACTTTATTACTGCATGGCATAATGTCCGAGAGTAACATGCATTTACAAAGTTAGCAAATTTGTTAACATGTGGTGTTTTATTTTTTTTTTTCTAAATTCACCTTCCTAAACTATATCGAATTGTTTATTAATACAGATTTATATAGTTTAAGTGAATGATTGCGTGGCTGTTGTTTAGCGGTAACGGAACATTTTTCAAGCACGTTATCCCATGGTATTTTAATGGATGAATGATGGCGATATCTGCATTGTACTAGGGTAACACACTGTGCTTGATTTCTGTGCTGTTAGCTGACTGCAAGGTTGACATGTCGTCCTGATTCTGACACAAACAGTATTTGCTTTTATGAGTGCCTAGATGAAAAGAAGCAACTAAATGTGACAGTGTATTGCTTGACCCGATCTGGGATCAAACCCACGATCCATCGATATTGAGCAGATCACACTAATCATTTCACAAGCGAGACGGTTCTATTGTGTGGTCCTTATAACAACAACACAAGTCAATACCGTATGTGTGTAGTAATCTGTAAAGTAATACGGAAATAATTCTGGTCGAAACGGTATATAAATAATGCTAAACATTATACAATTTATATTTTTGCGAACGGTACATGAATAGTATTGTTGCAATTTGTACTGGAATAACATGAACCAATAGAGGAATGACACCGGACAATACGGTGATATGATTATTCCAAACGGTTCGGTGCATGGCACCAAAAACGGTAATCATATTGTTCCGAACGGTGAGGCAATGTTTTCTAAACATATATAATGTTCTCAAAATTATAAAAACTGTATCCGCTAAATGTGAATATATTCGGTGTCTATATTTAAATAACAATTGTTGTTGCCTGTAGGACAAATATTATCTGTCATCATACAAAAATAGTCATTGTTACACATTGTAGATTGTAAATCTAATCCATGCCTGAATTCTGGTTGGTGTACAAGCTCGACTTCCGGTTATACCTGCCGGTGTACATCAAGTCACACAGGGACGAACTGTCAAACACCAAGTATGATCGTGTATGTGTGAGAGTCTGTAAACAAAAGCTAAGATCTAAATAGAACGTGTATAATGATGCACGTCCACAGGAACTACCGAAAACAGTGGTTGAAACAAATAAACGTTAGAGATAACCGACGGGGCAATCAATAATGGAAAATTCAGAGATACCTGCCTCTTATAAGACACCCATCATATTACTCATATAGTCAAGGACACCACCTGGGCCGCCAAGAGAATGGTTGGGCCCCAGGGCAAAAGGAAACTAGGCCTTCTCCTCCAATTCTCCAAATAACGATACCCAAACTAAGTCCACCACGGTGTGTCATAAGCAAGGAATCAGTACAACAAAAATGAATTAATGAATTGTGATTTAGAAAACAGCTTTGTGCTTGTTTATTTGTCATGGGCCCCAGGGTACCGCCCAGGCTGACCCCCCTATCAGTGGGCCTGGACACCACTATACGCAATAAACACAAATAAAATAAATAAGACGTGAGTCTCCAACAACGACATTCGGTTAGGACAAACCAAACATCGTCTTATGCGGAAATCGTAGTGGACATTACAATGCGGAACTCAGAATGGAAATACACACGATAGGACAGAATGTTGGACATCAATATACGCAAACAAACACAAAAGACACAATAAAACACGATCCCTCCTACAAACAATTGTGGGTAAAACTGTGATTGAATGTAACTATAACATCACTACTCCTTAATAGTCATACCACCATCAATATTGTTTTATTGATGTTCTATGGTAAGTCGTTGTTGTTATATCCTTTGATCTCCATCTATAAATTTGACTGTCTCGATATAACACGGAGTTAATGACGAAGATGACAGTTTATACTACTAAAGAAAAGGAACATTTGATTGAACAGATCCAAGTATTTATTAATATTGAGTAGACATTGCCTAGATGCGAGCACAACATTTCTGTCTGGCCAGTGTGTATATATTTAAGTAAAAGTTGAATATCACAAAATATAAACAAATTTATTGTTGACAAAAAGAAATACGGAAAAAATACTTAAGACAACCATCTATGGACTTTGACTTTTGTAATATATTACACGCCAACTTTTATCAACTTCCGGACGAAAGGATTTAAATCTCATCATTAGGCAGACCCAACTGTGTGTTGCATGTCCATGTTGCTGTGGAGCTCTCTGTGCTCGCTATAACGTCAGCAATATTGGAAAAGGTATTTTGTTCATTTGTTGAAAAAGACATTTTCAGCACAAACCGCAATGCTCTTGCATACCGTTTTGAATACGATATTTTAAGTAAAGATGGAAGATACCCAAAGGGGCACTCAGAAGCCGTATGTCAAAGGACAGACAATGCAATGGCCAAAAGAGAAAGGACAAACACGAATCTAGAAAACACTACATAGAAAACTAAAGATTGAGCAACACGAACCCCTCCAACAACATGTAAGTAACCCAGAAGGGTGGGCAGTTCCTGTACCACTGGTGGCACCCGTCTTGTAATATTTTGAAATGGTTTTTATATTTACAGTTTCTACTGCTGCACCTATCACTACACCTACTACACCTCCTACTACACCTATCACTACACCTACCACTACAACTACTACTACACCAAGTAAGTTTGTTTTAATTATTACGAATAAAATGAAAGAAAAATATCATACTATCATAGCAGTTCTAAAATCCAATCGTAAAACCACAATAACAGAGGAACAGGCGACGCCCCTATCACATATATGTGATTGCTCACATTTCCTTGCTAGATACATATAGAATAAAGGACATTTTGTTTTCGATACTGTCTTTATCAGGACCATTATCTGGTGAACCCGATAGGATGAGCCAGATGATGCTCCTGATAAGACATTAGCGAAACAAATAGCCTTTTATATTGTTTATCGGTAATTTACATACAAAAATCATTAAAACGTTGGAAAAAATATTTTTTTGCAGTTACAGAAAATATTTCGGTTCTAAGGTCTATTTATTTCCATGCAAAAACAATTCTTTTTTGGGACTACTTTCTTGGCGTATTTTGGTTTGTGAAACGTCATTCATTCAAACCGCGCGCGCATGTCAAATGATGAACTGACCCAATAAATTTCTGATATGGTCTAGTACGTCGATTCTAGCCTTATCTATCGGTACACTTCAAAGGAATGCGGCACAAATTACCGATAAAGGCACTTACAAATCAAAACGTTGGGGTAAGCTAATTTTATGACCACAAATCTCCACTCGTCTGCAGAGGAATACAATATGAGTTATAAAACAAATGCACTTGAGAGAAAATCGAAGGACAATCCAGAGAAACTGGCAACATTGAGCTCACCAGACACAGTATGAAGACAACACTCTTTATGTTACAAATACCAATACATCTGAGTTCATCCCTGTTTTATAGTTAGATTCATGTTCCTGAATCTTCAGTTTTATTGACCAGTATATTCCTGTTTGTCTTGTATCTGTTGGCCATTGTATCCCTTCGCTCCTTCTTCAGTTTTATTGACCAGTATATTCCTGTTTGTCTTGTATCTGTTGGCAATTGTATTCCTTCGCTCCTTCTTCAGTTTTATTGACCAGTATATTCCTGTTTGTCTTGTATCTGTTGGCCATTGTATCCCTTCGCTCCTTCTTCAGTTAACGGTTTCTGATTACCACTGTGGAGTCTTTAAACTTACAGTATAATAACTAACAATACAAAATTTCCTTAATTGTAGCTACCTCATGGATAAAAATAACAGAAGGTAAGTTAAGTAAATTTGTGACTTATTATATAACTTCTGACTAAAGTTGTAGCTAAAATCACAAATTTGAATGCATCCAAATTAAATCCAGCTTAAATATACAATACCTTTGCTGTACCCTTTAAGAAAAAAAAACCATTTATAATTTTAATTCGTTTGGGGGGTAAAAAAAAAGCAGTTTCCCGTCACAAATGTTCATATCTTTGTACCATATGCCATGTATACTTAGTGTAGTATTACGAAAAGAAAGTTTAAACAGTGATTGCCATCAATTCCACCAATATCAATGAAACGTAAAATCACCTCTCATATCAACTGAACTCACTGAACACTGAATTCATGACATATGACGTTGGACATCCATGTCCTGCCTTAGAATAGACGGACCAATGTGGCGGGGCTAAACAGGTTAATGGAATCCAAACTTTCCGTCTTGATAACTGGATCTCCATCTACAATATATATATAAACAAACAATAAAATAAAATCTACACATATTTGCGTCCACTCAAAAGGGCACTTACTGTCACAAAAACTTGAACATGGACAGTATAACAGCAGGGTCAATGAATGTGCTATAGCATCAACTATCTTTCTTATTTATATTGTTAATATGTGCGGATAGAAAAAAAAATCCCTGTGATCTATTGAGATGCTATTTATTTTTACAGCGCCTACCACTACAGCAAAACGTGAGTTTGTTTTCTTTTATTATGAATGTATAGGTACAATCAGTTATCAATTATAAAACATAGGTAGAATATCAATTATTGGAAGCCATATAAATAACTACAATTGTGAGAGAGAAAATAAGTGAGTGATTGTTGTTTTAATGCAACTCTGCCATTTTCTCCATCTCTACATGGCGGTGGTGCAACTAAATTGTGCTATTTTATAAATTTACCGGCAATAAATTCAAATGTTTTATTATGGTAAGGTTAAATTAAGTTGTCTCAAATGGTAATTGGACAAAGCGAGTTTGACACTTGATTTTAATCAAATAGGAAATAGTAGTGACCACTGTCATTGTTAAATCCATATAGTTTTTTCATGTTTGAAATTTACTATGGTCATTCTACCTCAGACATAGGGGCCGTCGTGGTCGTGATCGGATGGTAGATTGGATTTACAACTACATGTCCAATCAGCGTCTATCACCACTAAAGTTGTAAGTTCGAACCCCGTTGATGGCAAGGTGTACTCGATACAACAATATGTGATACAGTTATTTAATGACTACTCCCATAAACCTAACCCAAACCATCCGTATGCATATCTGATCTTTGTCTATCCTCTTCTGTTTAATTTCATATCATTTAGCTTTCAATCTTTTTACTTTGAGATGACATGATGAAATTTATTCTAGAAACGATATATTTACACTTATTATTGAAAAAGTACGAGTAGCCAAAAGTACCAACACGAGGACGATGACAAAATGGAAAAAAATGACTAACTGGTCAGAGTAGTTCTAATATCTAACAGGGAAATTATACATACAGAGGCAACATCGATATCTCTAGATATTTCATGCGCCCAAAACTATGATCGTAAAAAAAAATGATCGAACCACGGACCATTACATCCATGGTGAGGTTTATTGTGATTTCTGACTGGCTTCATGGTCAGGAGTTTTCACGGGGAACTTTCTTCTCTACTAGTTACACTGACTTCCACAATATATCTTTGTTGAAATCACTTCCTGAGGCCAACGAATAAAAACACTATTTTGAGGTTAAAAGAAATCATTTCATTTCTGTCGTTTTGGTAGACTATGAATTTAATTCTTTTGAGATTAGTATGACTGTATCTACCTGTATTTGTCTTGTACATTTTGTAAACATTCGCGGATACAACAATTCCTTGTAGTCTATAGACATGATGTTTATTTTTCCAGCAATAACCACCACACCAAAGCGTGAGTTTTTTTTATAATTATTGTGTAATGTATGTACGTGTAGATAAAACAAGCTATGAATTATAAAACAAAGGAAAACACCAATTACTGGAAACAATATACATAATCTGAAATACAAAGCAAGTGAGTAAACGATTGTTACTTTAACACTACAATAACATTTTTTCAGCTCTATCATGGCAGAAATAAGTAATTGTTTTTAATGTTACGATGATGATTTTGTTTTGTACTAGACGATTAACACGAGTTGGATTTGTCACTGGAACAACAACATACAAGTACATATATATATCATTCCACTCCACAATGCATTAGTCTGATTCCATGCCAACAAATATTTTATTACATTTTGGACTTTTTTTATTTTAATTTAATTTAGAAGCAACAAATATCAATTATGTAGCTCTGGATTTGTCCGTATTGGGGATCGACTCCACTAATATGCCATACTTAAGGCGAGCCAGTGACCATTACATCACCGACTCGGTTAAACAAAACAACACGCCATAAGTAATCAAACTGTAAAATAAATATTTCAAAACATTTGACAATAAATTGAACAGTGAAAATACTACAACGTCAGAATAATTCTTTTGGACTTTTTTATTTTAATTTAATTTAGAAGCAACAAATATCAATTATGTAGCTCTTGATTTGGCCGTACTGGGGATCGACTCCACCAAGGAGAGCCATTAACCATTACACCATGGACTCGGTTAAGTACTAAAAAAGATATCAACGTTTTCCATTGAATAAAAACACTAATATGTAATACATGTAGTACGAACACTAGGACGATGATAACATGGAGAAACAAACAATACTACACCATCAGAGTTTAGTGCTACATCTTCATGTAAATGTCTTGTATACATTTTGTAAACATGTAATCTATTGACGCGATATTTATTTTTACAGCAATTACCACCACAACAAAGCGTGAGTTGTTTTTATTATTTCATAATGTATGTATTTGTAGATAAAATATGCCATGAATTATAAAACAAAGGTAATCACAAATTACTGGATACATACATGTATGCAATATACATACATTATCGGAAAATATAAAACAAGCCTTTGGCACCGAGTGCAAGATAATTTTATATTTATTGACACTTTACGTTTATTGTATTTATCCTGCAATGCCACAAAGTCTCCCTCCCCCCCCGCAAAAAAAAACTGCCAAATTGTCTGAAAATAGCTGAAGCACGCCTCGTTCTAATTGTTTTCAATGGTGTCATCTGTAACCCCATCACTTATACTGTTACCATTTCTTTCTGTCGTTCAACATGAATCAGGTACCAGAAATGGTTTATTAGGTCCATGAACAAATAACACTGAAGTTTATTTGACCCCCTTTATTAGTACTCAAAATCACACAGTTGCAGGATGAAATATAAATAACCATTAAGTAAGTAGTGGTTGGTCTAACGCCACAATAACATTTTGTAGCTCTATCATGGCAGAAAAAAAGGATTTTACGTAAGATGATGATTTTGTTTTCTACAAGACAAACACGAGTTCTATTTTCTCAGTGATAGGTCACATAAACAACAACATAAAGGCATTTCTATCACTCCACTCCACAATGCATTCTTCTGATTCCATGCCAACAAATATTTTATTACATTTTGGACTTTTTTATTTTAATTTAATTTAGACGCAGCAAATATCAATTTTATAGCACTGGATTTGTCCGTATTGGGGATCGACTCCACTAATATGCCATACTTAAGGCGAGCCAGTGACCATTACATCACCGACTCGGTTAAACAAAACAACACGCCATAAGTAATCAAACTGTAAAATAAATATTTCAAAACATTTGACAATAAATTGAACAGTGAAAATACCACAACGTCAGAATAATTCTAAAATCTAATCGGTAAATCGGAGAAACAGAGGTAAGCATCGATATACAAATGTGTCTGATCAGCATCTTCTAATTTATGCAGGGGCCCGGGTGGCTCAATGAATTGGGTTACCTAACAACTCATACAACCCTTTCACCAACACGGTATGGGTTCGCGCCCGGCTTGGTAAATTACAACAAAGACTCGACTCGCAGCCGCAAGTGATAAAGTTTACCAGTTGCTTGCTCAGGGTCGGTGGTTATCTATATGATATTATTTATTTTAATTATTGTAGCAATATCATGGATAAAAATACCACAAGGTAGGTTATTTAAATTCTTGACGTATTTTCGTAAAAAAATTTACTGGTAATTTGAATATTGGTGGTGTCAACATAATAATGGGTAGTATTTCATACATTTTCCAACATTATATTTGGGAATGTATTGTGCAACTAAGGTTTGGTTTATTTCTATATAAACAATCTTTAAACGGGATGCGACTAATCGTATTCACCCATGGCAAATACAATTATATCAACTGGAAACGTCTGCAACAACTGTGAAGTCACCTTATATTTCTAGATGTTAGAAAACGTTTTCACATTTCTTATACTGTCCTGTATTAGAAAAATATGAATTATATAAAGGAGAATACACTCTAACAGTAGATTCTTTAAAATAGTTAAAGAGACTTGTTGGAGTTTATTCTCTTAAGCCAAATAAGACAATTAACGATAAAAAAATAAAACGATAATTTTGTATAGGCACACGTACTTTCGGTTCTCGGTCATATTTAGATATTTTAAGGTCTTTCAAGTGTCCTAAATGTTCACCTATGATCTGTCTACTTGCGGTCGGTTCGTTAGTTGTTTTGTTTGTATTGTGAGAATACATTTTTAAAGTTCACGTACTCGTTGTTCTGAATATATATTATACCAGATTTGGAATACTTGTGTCATACCTTGTAAAGAGTTATCAATTGCTTAATTTGACAAAATGTTGATCAATTTTTAAAACAAGGTTTACTATCAAGAGTTATATATATTAAGTATATAGTATATTAGTGTGATCCCCGAAGACTGGTTCGACGGAAATTTTGACCTTAATAAGTCAAGTTCATACACGCAAGAACAATTGAATAAACTGTAGATTCTTAAAAATAACCACTTTGGAACAATAGTGTGACGTCACAGAAATGTATTCCATATGTATATGTGTAGTGATTTGTAGGTATCGATTAGTTCCTTTGTCTTTGTTGTTGTTGTTGTTGTCTATTGTATTGTGTGTAATTCAATTAACGACTTCTGAGTAACCCTATTGTCTGTAATTCAATTAACGACTTCTGAGTAACCCTATTG
>MJUT01039718.1:165441-192396 GCA_002080005.1 Gigantidas platifrons
TGTCTGAGGGAGGAGAACACGGGTTGTCTGTGATTATTGATGGATTGTTGTGTAACGTCAGATATGTCTCCTTTGTCTGAGGGAGGAGAACTCTAGTTTTCTGTGATTATTGATGGATTGTTGTGTAACGTCAGATATGTCTCCTTTGTCTGAGGGAGGAGAACACTAGTTGTCTGTGATTATTGATGGATTGTTGTGTAACGTCAGATATGTCACCTATGTCTGAGTGAGGAGAACACGGGTTGTCTGTGATTATTGATGGATTGTTGTGTAACGTCAGCTATGTCTGAGGGAGGAGAACAGTAGTTGTCTGTGATTATTGATGGATTGTTGTGTAACGTCAGCTATGTCTCCTTTGTCTGAAGGAGGATAACACTAGTTGTCTGTGATTATTGATGGAGTGTTGTGTAACGTCAGCTATGTCTGAGGGAGGAGAACACGGGTTGTCTGTGATTATTGATGGATTGTTGTGTAACGTCAGATATGTCACCTATGTCTGAGTGAGGATAACACTAGTTGTCTGTGATTATTGATGTAGTGTTGTGTAACGTCAGCTATGTCTCCTTTGTCTGAGGGAGGAGAACACGGGTTGTCTGTGATTATTGATGGAGTGTTGTGTAACGTCAGCTATGTCACCTATGTCTGAGTGAGGAGAACACGGGTTGTCTGTGATTATTGATGGATTGTTGTGTAACGTCAGCTATGTCTGAGGGAGGAGAACACGATTTGTTTGTGATTATTGATGGATTGTTGTGTAAAGTCAGCTATGGCTGAGGGAGGAGAACACGAGTTGTCTGTGATTATTGATGGATTGTTGTGTTCATTTATTCTCCAATGACAGCATTTACCGACCAATATAGCCTGATAAATATTTTTTTTAAATATTGGTCAGTTATAAATAGAACATACAAATGTATCTGCCATCTTGAAAATGTGAAATCCTACATGTCATATTTACAACAATACACAAAAGTAATTAAAAAGCTTACCTTGAAAACTTATTTTAGTTAAATTGTATCAAACTTGAAGCGTACGCGAAGCCAAATAACGTCCAATCATTACGTTTCAAACTGGAAGTCTTCATATGACGTCACTGACGTCATGTTGGTTATGTTCAGTTTGTGAGTGCGCAGCCGAAGTTTATACATAGATAATTTCCTAAAAACAGTGTTTAATCCTATAGTAAATGTGTATTTACGATTTAAAATTGCAGGATAAATACAATACATGTACAATACATGTGCACTGTCGAAGCATATAGGTAAATATGTGTATTCAGCGGGAAACGTGGGATAAAGGCTCGGCGAAGCATCGCCTTTTCCCCCGTTTCTAAGCCTCATACACATATTACCTATATGCTTCGACAGTGCACAAGTATTGTATATTTATTTATCTCCTTCGATCTAATAACATCTAATAATATCATTATGGGGTCATGACACTGGTCCAGGGACTGTCGTGGTATTGATCGTATGGTAGGTGGTTTTACAACTACTTATGCAACCAATGTCTATCACAACTAACGTTGTTAGTTTAAATCCCGCTCATGGCGAGGTGAACTCCATAATGTTTGACTGACTTGCGACAGGTCGGTGGTTTTTTCCCGGAACTTCAGTTTTCCCCGCCAATAAAACTGACAACTACGATATAACTGAAATATTTTTGACAGTAGTAATAAATACCATAACCGCCGCTCAGCGACTTGATAGCGATAGGACTACCAATTATGTGGGTAATTTAAAGGAACGGTTTATGAAGAAGTAGACAGTTTCGAATGTGAATATGTTGATTATTTTTCAGGTGGATGATCTAATACAGAATGTTTTGACCATCAGTTACGGTATATAGTAGTTCACTTAATAAATTATCTTCTTGAAAGCGATCTACTTGTGTTCTATTGTTTTGTTCCCCGTTATTACAATTTGTTTTCTTATTGAACATTTGTGAGTTTGTTCTATTATTTTTATTCTTTGTGTTTTGTTATTTTATCATGTTGTTTTATTTTATTTGCTATTTCTTCTATCATTTTTACCGTTTTTTTCAATTCCTTTTGTCCTTAATCCTTTTCAGTTTTTTTTATTGATGTTTTTTTTTTCTCAATTTCTTCTTTGTTTCATACGTATGTTTGCAAATATGGTAAATGTTTACTGCGTGGTTCGTCCAAATTTACTATGGCAGGAACATATCATTCTCAGGCGCAAAAGTTGAACGTAGGACTCTCTGTAATTGATCATTTAGTGAAACTTTGTTAGGAAAAAATTGTAGATACCAGATATCAGAAGCAACAAATCGATTTGATTTTTTTTTATTGTGATAACGCCACTTTCAGCAATATTTAAGCTATATCGTGGCAACCAGTTTAAGTCGTGGAAGAAGCTGGAGTATCCGGAGAGAATCACCGACCATGGGCAAGCAACTGGTAAGATTTATCACTTGCGACTGTGAGTCGAGTGCACCCTTTTTGTAATTTACAAAGTCGGGCGCGAACCCACGCCCTATTGGTGATGGGCTTGTATGAGTTGTTAGGTAATCCAACTACCTAACTCATTGAGCCACACGGGTTCTTACCAGCAAATCGAAGGATAGGCAAATAGCAAAGATATTCCATTGGAAAAAGGTTTAAGGTAAATAATCGTTAAAAACTGGCAATATAGGGTACATAAGATGAAGAAAAACAAAACAAATACACAACACAATACGTGCTGGACACCACCAAACAAACACAACTAACGTATATAAGACATGAGTCATCCTACAGACAACTAGAGGTAAAGATGAACACAACAGCGTCTTTATACGGAAATCGTAACGAAGATCACCGTTACGGCACATAATAGGACAGCACCAAAAACTATAAAGATGAGTAACATGGACCCAAATAAAAAACTGGGGTAAACTCAGGTGCTCATGAATGAGAAGATCTCGTGCAACGTCGTTCCATTCTTTTATCACCACAGATACGACATCGTGTATCAGACACCTTGTATCAGACAGGCTACTTTCTTTAAATTCAAAGGAAAACGTACATAATGTTAGATAAATTGTTTTATTAGAAATTCTTCACTTATATTATTCAAAGGCATATGTGACCTTAGCCGATTTTGACGATCCGGTTTAGGCACTTTGGTCTACTTGCCCCCAAACTTATTTAATAATTGGGTTTTCCAACCTTTCGACCTCATGAAGGTTATTCCAGAAACGCGTCGTGTGCACTAAATTAGATATCTACGTTATTTCAAAGACAGGTGTTCACATATAGTTTTGTCACGTTCAAGTTAGATTTCGAGATTTTACACGTTTGTACATATATTTGAAGAACAGATGTGGGAGAGATGATAAAAGACGTTTGTGTTCCTGTCCTGAAACTCTCCGTTGTTATACAAATCATTGCTCAGTAGTCTGTTTTATTATTGTGTCAGCGTCATTCATATATTTTGTTTTTGTTTTATGTGCGTCTTCTCTGCGTTGGGAATAAAGTAATTTTTACACCTTTGAAATGTAAGCTATTTTTACCTATGTTTTCAACGCAGATACATAGGTCATATATTGTAGCAAAACAACATTAGATAAGGTAAACTGAAGATAATGCTCGTCTTTTGTGTTTCATACAAATATTATCTATATCATAGGAAGATATACATACATACATTGAACTTTAGTCAAGTCCAAGAGGGCAATAGTCTTGTCTACACTACTAAGTGGTCAGGATTGGTCCAATGTTCAAGAGGGCAATAGTCTTGTCTACACTACTAAGTGGCCAGGATTGGTCCAATGTTCAAGAGGGCAATAGTCTTGTCTACACTACTAAATGGCCAGGATTGGTTCAATGTCCAGGAGGGCAATAGTCTTGTCTACACTACTAAATGGTCTTGATTGGTCCAATGTCGAAAGAGATAACCTGTTGCTGTCTGGAATATACTTCATTTGTCCTCCTCGCTATTTGACTTATGTCATTCTGTTTACTTACGGTATAATGAATATAGTTGCAATGTTCTTTAAGTTTTAATTTGAATTGTAATCTAACTCATCCCAAATAACAAAGAATTACCGTTTGTCGTAATCGTAACGACTTCATTCGAAGTTTAATATTATGCAAATGCGAGATATAGATGGTTTAACAATCTCAGCTGGCTACATAATGAATGTGTTTTAAACCTCAAACATTTGACCAGTGGTAATCATTCACTCAAATGAACAGAACGAAATTATTTCTAAGTACTTGTTTGAATATATAAAGAGGTCTAAAACAACGGACTTTCTTATTTCGTGATTTTTAAGTGCATTACGACGATTGCAATTAGTGGAATTAGGAAATGCCTACCCCTATCCCTCTTCTGTAGCACCAATATCACAGATTTAATTCTATACATCTTGTTTCAATTCTACTTCAGATCTGCAAGTTCCTCTGACGTATCCCCGTGAAATTCTGCTTTGACAATCCAAAAGAAATATTCAAAACTATAATTACATTTAAAGTTTTACGGTCGCCACCATGACCTGGTTGACTGCTATGGAATACTTGTGTTACAAATGACCACGGATATGTTCCACTTGTCATAAACACTTCCCAGTTCTTTACTCGTTCATGACTTATCACAGGGTTTGTAATTAGATTAACACGATGGGTGCCACTAGTGGAGCAGGAACTGATTACCCTTCCGGCGCACCTGAGTTCACCCCCGTTTTTAGTGGGATTTGTGTTACTCGAGTTGTATATGTATGTTTTGTTGATCGTTGTTTGTCCTTTTGTCCTTTTTCTTTTGGCCGTTGTGTTGTCTGTCCTTCCATTTACGGATTCTGATTGCCCCTTTGGTATCTCTATAATCTTCTTATGAAACCTTGAGCTTACGTGATGGTTATTCTAGAAACGCACCGTGACATGATGATGGTTTTACTACAACTTAACAGCAATTCATGAAATGTCATAGAGTAAAGTCTTCAAAAGTCAGAATAAGTTGAAGGTATATCCATAGAGATGTTTACAAAATGTCGATATAATAGAACATAATATAAAATCTAATTATTAAATTTTGTTGAGAATTATAATAGTTATCCAAGCCCTACGCAATCCCTTTTGAAGTAATTATTTATACATATATGAGACGATCTTTTTGGGTTCAAAAGTTATTTGGAAAATTGTGTGACAGTTCACTCAGTTTGGGTCAAATCAAAAATTCAGATGATTAATGACTTACCACGTTTATTATTGTGAGATAGTTTAATGTATATAACCATTTATGTGACAGTAGAACAGCCATTGACAATGCAAACATTTCTTCTCTCTTCAGTAGGATGATGTATCTTTAGCGATGGCTCTGATATATATATATATATACCATCCTCTCAATGGCTCTTGTTCGGCTATTTTTCATATAAGACCGGCTTTATAAACTAGATTCTATTATTATACTCTAACAGTATCTTTACTATATAAATTAACAGACATAGATTTGCTGATTTCCCCTAAACGACTACTTCCCCGGAAGTGAACTATTTCCCTATCCGCAATTTTGCACGTTCATATTTCCCGGTGTTTTAAAATGCTTTCATTAATTTTGTTAACTATTGAAATTATTGAAAGTTTCAGTTGCTATGGTTGTTGAATTTGTTTAATATTACTGGTGAAACATATATTTGTTGTTTATTTCATTACACTTTAAAGGCATACAAGCTGTAAAAATTTCAACTGCAATTAGTATAAAACATCGAATATTGGCAACTTAATATAAACAAAAAAAATCAATTTGAGCTATTGTATGCCTTTAATTAGTGCTAAGTGATAACAATCTGAAGTGACACAACTATAATCGTGTTTATCATCTAAGGATAAACAGTTTTAATAAAAGTGATAGTATTTATGTTCATGTTTAATTTTAAATATACAAGTATTTCCGGAATTTGTTCAGACTTCTCCTTATGTCATTACGCATTTAGAATTTTGACGTCATGTCCCCAATTCATGTTTGACTAGTAAGCGAGCTCACACGACATTTTCTTCAAAACTTTACAATCTGTGTCAATCCAGTCGATTTCAAAAAATGAGGCCACCACAAAGACGTCGAAAGCCTACAAAAAGAAGTTCTGATGGCCAAGTTGCAGAAAAAAGACAGAAAACTGAAGATGGGCAAGCTAAACGGATTGAACCTAGGAGAGGGGAATCCAGCCATGCCGCTCCCAACCATGTGGTCGGACATGATGGCTCACAAAGAAATACTGCGTCTGCAAGCAATAGTGATGCCAACGCTTTAGCGGGATATGCAGCCGCAGATTCCATGGCACGAGATGCAATTCCTGAGAGACAAGATGGAGATTTACGTCAAATTGCTCAAGTTCCAGAATCTACGAGGCAGTTCGATCTAGCGGGGGGATGGTGTATCAACGCACAGACAATCGGCCCTCATCAGCTGCTGGTGATTATCAGAGCAGACAGAGTATTGGATTGTCATTTCCAGGTCCAGGACCATCTCACATGTCTACGGGTATGTTTTCGACTAGTTCTAATGTGGTTCATAATAACCAGTTGGGAGAGGGGGGAATATATAGAATTTAGCCTATTGTTGAAATCAGCAAAAGAATTGGTATATGACCCTCAGTTCAATGGCGAACTAGCGGTAAAAGGGGGACAACTAACCGTTGTTCAGCAAAAACCCTTTTCTATCAAAAATATTCACGCCTGGACATCTGCTTTCATGATCTATATGGGGATTATGTTAGAAAAGTGGACGAACAAAGGTCAAGAATATTTAAAATATATGTATAATGTCCGTTTAGCAGCTGAGAGGGGTTCGGGCACTGGATGGGTATTATATGACGAGCAGTATAGGCTACGTAAAGTACGATCCCCCTTTTCGTCATGGGGAGAAGTAGACATGGAGCTGTGGCTTCTGTACGTCGCTACACAAGATATGACGTTCCCTAACCCAAATACCAATAGCTCCGATGGTAATCCTTCATTTCAGAGGAAGGCCCCCTTTTCAGCGGGAAATAGGGGTCCACAAAAAGTTCGCACATGTTGGGGTTCAATAAAGGAAACTGTCGATTTAATGGTTGCAAATATCCGTTTACTGGCTCCGCTAACGCGTCGCCAGTAAACTCAATTTGCGACCATAAAATCTCCAATTGATGCCGTGATATTTTCAAATACAATACAGTTATCTGCTAATTAACACGACGGGTGCCACTAGTGGATCATGAGCTTATTACCCTTCTGGAGCACCTGAAATCACCTCAGATTTTTAGCGTTGTTCGAGTTACTCGTTCTTTATATTTATGTGTATGTTTTTCGCTCCTATGTAATGCATCTTTCACGATGGCTCTGATATATATATATACGATCCTCTGAATGGTTCTTGTTCGGCTATTATTCTTATTGTCACTGATCCACCTCCTCTTCTTGAATTCTCATGTAAAATCCATGATGGTGTGGGTGGACGTGATACTTTATCATTCTATATGTGAAAACCTACGCACAATTAAATTGAAAAAGGTAATTGGACACTTCAAACACGTACGCAAAAAGTCAAAAGTATCGATGTAAACCTTTGTTAGAATGATGATTGTGAAGATGCAGTCAAAATCACAAAACAGATGCACACGACGCATTTCTGGAAAAACAAGAATGTTCATGAATAAAAATTGGTAAGACAATAAGATCAAAAACAAAACAATATGACATTTTCAAAACCCAATAGAAGAATCGTAGAAGCAAAGTCAAAAGCCATTATTCTACCACATATTTTTAACCACAACTATTTCTGACTTGGTGAATGGACATGAATAAAAACAGATTTGGAGTTAAGCTAGATTCATGGGAAAAGTTCCATCTTTGTAAAATTGTGTGATTAACATAAAGTGTTTTCCACATGTGAGTACAATCGCAACCCTCACCTCAGTGATTGACTTTTGGTGTTTAATGCCACTTCCAGCAATATGTCAGCTATATCATGGCGACCAGTTTTAGTGGTGGAAGAAGCCGGAGTACCCGGAGAGAACCATCGACCATGGGCAAGCAACTGGTAAGCTTTATCACTTGCGGCTGCGAGTCGAGTGCACCCTTTTTGTAATCTACAAAGCAGGACAGGCCAGCAGTGTTGTGGTAATAAACGCTGAATCCAAATCTTGAACTATTGGTTTTCTTGACATTTAAATTGTCATATGTATAATATAAAATGAAATCCGTAATTATCAATTAAATATTAATTAGTACACAAGGCCACCCAAAGATGCAACAGGGAAACAATAGTTAATTTTGATGTTTGTTCGTGTTGCTCAATCTTCAGTTTGTAGAAATTGTTAGATGATTGATTGTCATGTTTTAGTCATTTTATTGTCTGTCATTTAATGGAGTTCTACTGATTACCTGATATGTGTCTTCAAACTGTTGTTGAACCAAGATATATTTTCCTCAACTGGACGCCAGTGACAGCATGATGCATGTTTTGTTTCTTATTTTATAATACCTACATGTAACGGTCTGAGGCAATATAATATTTATTGACAAGAAGATAAAATAGGAAAAGAGACACGGGAAAAACCGTACACAAGATAAAGAACGAAGACAAAAACTCATCACAAAAAACTTAAAAGATGAGCACCATGGACGTCACCAAGACAACAGGGGTAAACCCAGGTACCCGCGAAGGCTAAGCAGTTCATATTTGTTAAATGACACCCACCATGTTGTTTTTAGTCAAGTCTGGTGAAAGTCTTGTCGGTGATAAAAGATGTGAGGAAAAACATATTTACGTGAAGGGAAAATATCCATTGCCATTTGAAAAACAGACAACGAGTTCCTGATGACTTCAACCTAAGACTAATGTAGCCTTATTTAAATAGCTGTTGCCTCAGCAGCTACGGTTTAGCCTTATTTAAATAGCTGTTGCCTCAGCAGCTACGGTTTAGCCTTATTTAAATAGCTGTTGCCTCAGCAGCCACGGTTTAGCCTTATTTAAATAGCTGTTGCCTCAGCAGCTACGGTTTAGCCTTATTTAAATAGCTGTTGCCTCAGCAGCTACGCTTTGTCTAGACAATCGCTGTAATTGGTATAATCCCTAGAATAACGTTGTTGCAGAGTTGTGAATGTAAACTTCATTGTTGCTGCTGGTAAAAATCGATACACTTAGTGACTCACTACTTAATACAGTCCCTAAGCAACTCCGTTAGAATGAGCTATATCATAAATGAATTATAGATGTTACGTTCTGCATGCTGTATATAAAGGTAAGTGTTATTCGTTCCATTGATAAAAAAACACAAATATTCAAGATCAAACAATATGCTTCCCGCGGTGCAAGGTTATATTGGTCAATAATATTCTGTTATTGCGTGTTGATTCTGTTTGACTTATTCTATCTATCGTGTAATATATCTGTCTCCCATTAAGATTACTTTATGTAGTTCTTTCATATACCGTAACCACGTTGTGGTGTTACCACATTTTGCGAATAAGTGATCAACGAACGTAAATTGGGGGGGGGGGGGGGGGGGGGGNGGGGGGGGAGGGGGTGGTTAAAAATATTTTTAATTGTACTTAATGAAGAATACATAAACATGATCTTTTATTATGCAAATTAAACAAGCAATGTTTGTAAGATTGTACAAAATTCTGAAGACGTCATCACGATCGCAACGAAATATCCATATCTCAAATGAAAAATGGATTCTTTACTATAACAAGATTTTATCTTTTCTCTGTCACTGCCAATACTTTTATCGGACTTGACTGTATATATGAGTAGCACGGCAGGTTTGCAGTTAGAGTAACACAATGGGTGACACCAGTGAAGCAGGATCTGCTTACATTTCGCGAGTACCTGAGTTCACCCATGTTTGTTGGTGCGGTCCGTGTTTTTTGTGTTGTCCTATTATGTGTATTTACGTTCTGCGTTCGTGTTGTGATGTCCGCTACGATATCCACATAGCAACGATGTTCGGTTCGTCTTTAGTTGTTTGTAGGAGGATTCATGTCTTATTTACGTTATACGTTTTTTTATATACATAAATGTATTTGTTTGCGTGTAGCGGTGTCCAAGACATACAATGTATTGTGTTGTGTTTATAGTTTTGTCTTCGTCTTATGTGGCCTATGTTGCCGGATTCTCTGGAGTGTCAATTTTAGATTGTCCTTTCGGTATTCTCTAACGTTTATTCTCGTCTTGTGTGGCCTATGTTGCCGGTTTCTCTGGAGTGTCAATTTTAGATTGTCCCTTCGGTATTCTCTAACGTTTATTCTCGTCTTGTGTGGCCTATGTTGCCGGTTTCTCTGGAGTGTCAATTTTAGATTGCCCCTTCGGTATTCTTTAGCGTTTATTTAGACAATGATGGTGGATAATGCCATCAATATCAACAAAACGAACAATCGACTAACACCTTTACTCACTGAACAAAAAAGTCATGGTATATTACGTTGGAAATCCAAGTCCTGGTCTTGAACAGAAACACAAATTCATTTCTGTTAATTTATTGTCCCATAAACCCATTTCATTTGTTGGTTCATTCGCACAAATGTGATATGCTTACGCACAAACAGTTTGCGTTTATATAAAACAGGTGTTAAACTTGATGAAATACACAGCAGGTGTGTTTGAAAGCAAATCTACCAACGTCAAACGTGAAATATTGTACACGATCTACGTATGAGTCATTCGAAATCAAAGGATATTTTCAATTGGAATATTTGTTGATATTTGCAGGAATTTATAAGGGATACGGGATATTTTTCAATAAACTTTAAGGGATGTTATTACAAGTTACCCCGAGGAGAATATCATCGGTCCAGTACCCATTGCTGCGGCACTGACAAGGTTCAATTTAAGGTATGTTATTTTAAGCTACACCAGAGGTTATCATTGGTACAGTAGCCATTGCTGCGACACTGACAAGGTTCAATTTAAGGTATGTTATTTTAAGCTACCCCCAGAGGATATCATTGGTCCAGTAGCCATTGCTTCGGCACTGATATGGTTCAATAAACATATAGAAATTTGCTGTTCCTCAACCAGGTAATTATTATTAAAACTAAGGTTCTCCTCCCTCATGCAAAGGTGATCATAGCTGATATTGACTGTCCTATTACGGCCCTTCGGTTTTGTTGCCAATGGATAGTACTATGTCATTAAATTAATAAACATGGATAGTACTATGTCATTAAATTAATAAACATGGATAGTACTCTATCATTAAATTGATAAACATGGATAGTACTATGTCCTTAAATTGATAAACATGGATAGTACCATATCATTAAATTCATAAACATGGATAGTACTATGCCATTAAATTGATAAAGATGGAGAATATTATGTCATTAAATTGATAAACATGGATAGTACTATGTCATTTAATTGATAAACATGGATAGTGCTATATCATTAAGTTGATAAACATGGATAATACTATGTCATTGAATTGATAAACATGGAGAGTACTATGTCCTTAAATTCATAAACATGGATATTACTATGTCATTAAATTGATAAACATGGATAGTACTCTATCATTAAATTGATAAACATGGATAGTACTATGTCATTAAATTCATAAAGATGGATAGTACTATACCATTAAATTCATAAACATGGATAGTACTGTGTCATTAAATTCATAAACATGGATAATAATATGTCATTAAATTGATAAACATGGATAGTGCTATGTCATTTAATTGATAAACATGGATAGTGCTATATCATTAAGTTGATAAAAATGAATAGTACTATGTCATTTAATTGATAAACATGGATAGTACTATGTCATTTAATTCATAGACATGGATAGTACTATATCATTAAGTTGATAAACATGGATAGTACTATATCAGGGTTAATGGCTGCTAACTAACTATAATCTACGACGTATAATCTGTTAGTCAACGATATTAACACTTATATATATATAATTAGGACAAGAAAATTACAACTGATAATTTTGACATATGTAATTTTAATTAGTCAAACATTTCAAATAATTAATGATCTTCCTGGGAGACCAGAATACAAAGGTTATCATATTGTTGGAATCAAATATTGAACATAAAATGCAATATGATATTGAATGACATGGAATGGCTAGATTATTTATATGTGTTGTAAAGAAAACCTGCTTCAAAGAGTCAACTATGATTGGCTACCTCATACAAGTACAATTTACAAGTTTCCTCTATCAACGACAAAATGTTTGCCGGACATTACTATAGGAGAAGCACACCGAGTGTATTATTAGAGATAGAAATTGCCTGCTCGTCGGGTTACCTGGTTTCACCCCTGTTTTTGTTTTGTATTGTTTTTTCCTTGTTTTTGTTTTGTATTGTTTTTTCCTTGTTTTTGTTTTATTTTTGGTTTTTTAGTGAGGTCCGTATGACGCATCTCTTTATGTTTCTGTTTTGTGTACAATAACCGTTAGAGAATACCGAAAAGGCAATCGTAAATGGACCAACAAGAGAAACTGGGAACATAGAGTACACGAGACGTAGAAACCCCCCCCCCCCCCCCCAAAAAAAAAACAACCCACAACACAATATGTGTTGGACACCGCTATACGCAAACTGTTTTGTTTATCTACGCTTTGTGCCTAATTTCCCCCGTATCTCTGGGTATTCCTTTCTTGATTGTCCATTCGCCTTTATTTAAAGGCATATTGTCTACCAAAGTCGTAATTTTTTCATACCCAAAATTATTGTCGTTTTCCATACTGACCTTAAAAAATGAAGATTAAACACCGAATTTTTGGCGAATACGCTACGAAACATTTTTCCGATTTAAAAAAGCTGGCCATCGTTACTGGAAGCTAATTAATTATGCACTGACCTGAGCAAGACCAAATCTATTTTTATCTATTTTTATGCCAGTATCCCGGATGCTGCAGCATGTCGTGTTTGTTTACCTCGCAAATACGGTCGTTTTATTGACAATAATTTGCTGTTGCCAGGTGCAAAATTACATATATTGAATAAAATCTACCGAAAATGATCATAGGCATCATCATAAATTCATAAAATAGGAAAAACGATTGAGAAAAGAAGGCAACATGCCTCGGCTTACCTATCAAGCAAAATCTTTGCCACTTCAGCGGGAGTTTGGACGCGTAACACTTCCTTCAGTTCGTTCCAACGGTCCAACTGATTCACTACATATATCCTGCGTTTGTTCCATTTGGAAGGTACTGCACTTCTATTCCTCTTACTCTCTGAATCCGTCAAAGTCCGCTTTCTTCCGCGCGTTGACACTTTCTCTTTTGCCCAAGAACTACATGGTGTTCATTGTTTCTAAACAGTGCGCATGCTCAAGACGGGTTCACATAGAAGGTCATATGAATAGAGGCGGGTTAAATTGAATTCTTGTTATCCTGGACAATAATTCCGATAACGATAGTTTTGGGTCTTTTTTGTCAAAAAAAAAACACAAATCGTATCTTTTGCAGCATAGCTGTTTAATGATAGCTTAAACAAATCATTTACGACAGTAATTTTAGGTATGAAAAAAATTACGATTTTGGTAGACAATATGCCCTTAATGTTTATTGATTAAGTCAACATAGAATCATGAATGGGAAATAACCCTTTTTACCAGGACTGGGTTGCACAAAGGTCAATTAAATTTAAGTCTCAATTAAACCTTAAGTGTAAATTAATTCTATGTACATTTCATGTAAATTTAAGTGTCAATTAAGTTTTAATTGACACTTAAATTTAAGTACGGTTTGTGCAACCCAGTCCTGATCTCTATAAGTAAAATTGTATTTACATACCAAAAAAAAAAAAAAAAAAAAAAATAGCATCAATCCAATTTAGTGAACGGTTCCGATTAAACTATGCAAACTGTATCGTTATTATATGATTAAACGCTTCTTTTCAGGAGTTCATGCATGTGTAAGCGGTGCCAATGCAATCAGAAAATGAATAAACACCCGAATGACGTATATGTAAAGTTTGTGAGTGCATTGGCACCGTTTACACATGCATGAACTCCTGAAAAGAACCGTTTAATACTTATAATTCTTCCTCGTGAATATCTTCCCTATTTTGAATATTAAACTGATTTTCAGTCTTGCTTTCAATCGGACACTATCGTAGTAGGCCGCCATATTGTTTATGCTAGTTATACAAAAACGTTCATCGAGTTATGAACGAACCAAAAGCAAACACGTGACAGTGCTCTTGTCCAATCAAAAGGCACGAAAACGATATAAATTAATTCTACAAGAATTATAGCACAATGAACGAACTAGGAAATATGAACACCATTTGATAGGACCAAATGAACGTAGCCATCCAAGAACAGGAAATAGACAATAAGGAAAGACAAATCGTCTCTATCTTCTGAGTATGATAAGTTTATCTTGGGAATGTTATCTGTCTACTGTTAAAACATGACACGAGTTACTTGTAATTTTAATGAAATACTAGCCAACGTAAGAAAATAAGGATGACTTACAGTTAGCAGAGTGTCCAGTATCTTCAATGATATCTTGAATAAAATAACCAGTGAATGATTAGAATTGTCATTTAGGGGGAGGGGTAGGTGCACATATACTGCGATGCACATTATTATCAAAGCAAATTGGCACACATCGATTTAGAAAAAAAATACGTGTTTACCCTAATTGTGTTTCACAAAAAAAAAACTAGAGAACAATAAAATATGTTTAAAGTAAAAAAAAATGGTAGAAGACAATTGATGTCATGACAAGTCTGATAAATATCCATTACATACATAGTGTGGTAGTGCAATACTTTGTATCAGGTCGAGCATGTTGTGTGAACCAGTATCACTACGAGTCGTGATAACGATGAGTTGTGATACGGTTAGTACACGCAACAGACAAGACCTGATATAATGTCTTGTACCAACACACTATGTATGTACACGTAATAAGTTTATCTAACATTGCAATAAAATCAAATTTTAAACAAATAACATGGGTTGAATTAAAATATGCACAATACTCTGAGGAAGACTACGTTTTGAGCATGACGTCACGTTATTTTTACCGTTCATTTACCAATGTCGGGATACTGTATTTTGTCTCACATTCCAATGGTATGACGTCATATCAAAGTAGTCCGACAGAGAACGTCTCGTGCAACGTCGCGCCATTCTTTTATCACCACAATGTGGTGATACAACATCTTGTATCAGACAGGCTACGTTCGTTAATTTCAAAGGAAAACGTACATAATATTAGATAACATAATTTAACTCTTTTATTATCAAAAACAATTGTTTATATTCGCTACATCATATGCCTATTTGATTAAATATGAAAAAATCGTTAACTTTGATGTTTGTCTTCTATTTCTATGGTTACTAGTCATATACATGTTTTATATATGGCAATTATTTTCTTTTTCAGGACGACGAGGCGGATTGTCTCTTTAATTTCTTTTGCGGTTATGCAGAAGTTTTAAAGAAAAATTATTTGTCGGTGCACAAAACTAATTCAGCTTCTGAGAAGTACCCGGATATTACACATTTTACATAGGATTTTGGAACTGTTACGACAGTGTGATATACCAGCATTAGATTAAGATATAGACGGGACTTTTACAGCAGCGAAAAGTATAAACAACAGGAGTGAATATTAGAGCTGTGTGAAATACAACATGATTTGTTGTCACCAGGACAATCTGAGGAGAGAAGAAGAACGTAGACGCCAAGACATATCTGAGGAAAATTTCCAGTTGAAAAATGGAAGTAAATGCAATCCGGATGTAAAAACTGAAATAAAAAATTCAATACAGGATTCTAGTACAACATCCCAACTTACACATCAAAATGTATTTGGATCACACATTTCCAGCTCTTCGTTTATAAACAATTTTCAGTCAGATCCGGCATGGTTTAAACTTTCTAATCTTAGTTTCTGGTTAACAGAATCTGCAATGAACGATCACACGGCTATGAAGTATACTTTGCCTTCTGATATAACAATGGAGAATGTACTGTTGTCTGATCTTAACAGACTGAACAAAATGAGACAACCTGGTATGGTGTATGATCAAATGTGCATGTTAGTTGACGACATGAATCAGACAGCCTCTCAATGTTTGCCTCCTACAGGAACTGGCATTAGGAGAGCTAGCTTTCCATCCATTACATATTACGATGGACCCTCAGCATTAGGTAAATTTGGTTTTGAGAAACTGTTTGCCACTCCACTGACATTAAAAACGGATTCACAGTCCGCAGAATGTACGCGATCATCATCAACCTCATCGTTATCAGATACGAATGATAAAGAAGACTTGTGCGACATTTTAGACGACGTGTATTTAAAGCATGGATGTTTAACTTATTATATTAACACTTAGCAAATGTATAATGTATATGATCGATTTTACCATCAAACTGCATGCTGTGTTGTAGATCATGTTTATCACAGATTAAAGCCATGATGGATGGTCGATTTTACAACCAAGCTGATGCATACTATGTTGTAGATCATGTTTATCACAGCTTAAAGCCATGATGGATGGTCGATTTTACCACCAAACTGATGCATACTGTGTTGTAGATCATGTTTATCACAGCTTAAAGCCATGATGGGTGGTCGATTTTATCATCAAGCTGCATGATGTGTTGTATATCGTATTCATCGCAGCTTAAAGCCATGATGGATGGTCGATTTTACCACCAAGCTGATGAATACTGTGTTGTAGATCATGTTTATCACAGATTAAAGCCATGATGGATGGTCGATTTTACAACCAAGCTGATGCATACTGTGTTGTAGATCATGTTTATCACAGCTTAAAGCCATGATGGATGGTCGATTTTACCACCAAGCTGATGCATACTGTGTTGTAGATCATGTTTATCGCAGCTTAAAGCCATGGGTGGTTGATTTTATCATCAAGCTGCATGCTGTGTTGTATATCGTGTACATCACAGCTTAAAGCCTTGATGAATGGAGATTTTACCACCAAGCTCATGCATTATGTGTTGTAGATCATGTTTATCACAGCTTAAAGCCATGAAGGGTGGTCGATTTTACCACCAAGCTGATGCATACTGTGTTGTAGATCATGTTTATCACAGCTTAAAGCCATGATGGGTGGTCGGTTTTACAACCAAGCTGATGCATACTGTGTTGTAGATCATGTTTATCACAGCTTAAAGCCATGATGGGTTTTCGATTTTATCATCAAGCTGCATGCTGTGTTGTATATCGTGTTCATCACAGCTTAAAGCCATGATGAATGGTCGATTTTACCACCAAGCTGATGCATACTGTGTTGTAAATCATGTTTATCACAGCTTAAAGCCATGATGGATGGTCGATTTTACAACCAAGCTGATGCATACTGTGTTGTAGATCATGTTTACCACAGCTTAAAGCCATGATGGATGGTCGATTTTGTCATCAAACTGATGCATACTGTGTTGTAGATCGTGCTTATCACAGCTTAAAGCCATGATGGATGGTCGATTTTATCATCAAGCTGCATGATGTGTTGTAGATCGTATTTATCACAGCTTAAAGCTACGATGGATGGTAGATGCATGTTTTTTCCCCGCTATTCATAGATATTTTGCAGAATTGTTTTTAAATTTGTGTTAGTTATGTCATTTTGAACATTCAGAATACAATTAATTACCATTATAATAAATTAGCTAGATTTTCAGAATTCGTGAAATAATATATTGTAAATGGACCGTTAGTTATTGATAAAATCAGTGACTAAGACAATATTAGTGATATATTTTAAAACCAGGCACTTCAATGAAAGTTTGTGGGGTTAAGCTAATTGTATGCTCCCCTCCCCTCACCAATCTAAAATGATAAGATCATGCAAGCGCAAGTGGTTTCTACATGTGGAAGTAACGTTCCAACTGTCACACATAACCGGACAGCCTTGTTGTGAAGAACGTTCCAATCTTGAGCATTAGTCACAAAAAAGGTACAGCTATTCATTACAAAAACACGTTGGATAGCTATACAACATAAATCTAAATATATGATGTCAAAAAGAAAAATTGCTGCATATTACATTTATGACATCTATATGATCTAATACATTGTTTATACACATCTAAAAGTAGATATATTGGGGTCGTCGTCATGATGGCATGGTAGTTAGATTTACAACTATCTATACATTCACTGACTATTGCTACTGAAGTTGTGAGGTGTACAGCATTACGTGAGGGAGTTTGTCAGTGACTAACGGCCGATAAAACTGACCACCATGATATAACTGAAATATTATCGAAAGTGGAGTTAGGCATAATAAACCAAGCCAATACAGATGCACAGTGTTTATTTTGGTTTTATTAATATTGGTCTATAATATCATGATTAAACTGGTACACAAAACTATAAGTTAGCAGATTGTTCTGACAATAAATGCATCGAATGCACGCACACGGTATTCCTATTTACTTTACATAATGATAGTTGGTAAGAATCTGGTATCCTGTTTTTGCTACGCTCATAGTACAGTCAAACCTGTATATAAAGGCCACTCAATGGAACCTGAAAATGTGGCCTTTATGAGCAGTTGCCCTTTATATACAGGTTAAAAGTCTATGCACTATTCATTATGAGGAAATGAGACTGTCCTTTATAGACAGTGATTTGTTAGATAGAGGTGCCTTTTAAGACAGGTTTTACTGTTCATAGAGAAGTCAATAAGTGTGGCGTTCGGTTAGTTAGTTTATGGTGCTTAATGCCACTTTCAATAATAGTTCAGTTAAGTTATTGGTGCTGAGCGTCCGGCTTAATCAGGTATGGTGCTGAGCGTCCGGCTTAATCAGGTAATGGTGCTGAGCGTCCGGCTTAATCAGGTATTGGTGCTGAGCGTCCGGCTTAATCAGGTATTGGTGCTGAGCGTCCGGCTTAATAAGGTATTGGTGCTGAGCGTCCGGCTTAATCAGTTATTGGTGCTGAGCGTCCGGCTTAATCAGGTATTGGTGCTGAGCGTCCGGCTTAATCAGGTATTGGTGCTGAGCGTCCGGCTTAATCGGGTATTGGTGCTGAGCGTCCGGCTTAATCAGGTATTTCGTACAGATTACATTTTATAGAGGAGTGCTCTTTCTTTCTGCTAGCGTTTAGCTTATAACGATCCTCCTGTTGTTGTGGTCTGTCACCAAGGTGTTTGTCTATGTTGTATTCTGGGCAGTGGTCTATCAATGGTGGGTCATCTGGATAGAATGCTCCCGAGTAAGACACCGTCCCGTCTTTGAATTCAATCTTGTAGCATTCGAATTCTGGTATATTTCAGTTATATCGTGGAGGTCAGTTTTATTGGTGGAGGAAACTGGAGTATCCAGAGAAAATCAATCTGAAAGTTTTGAAAATTAAACACTGAACATACTATAGTGAAATAATTTACAAACTAAATGTCAAATTTATTATGTCTTAGAGATATCGTCCATGTCTGAGAAAACCATTATTACTAGATTGACTTTGTTCTTGCGAAAGTGACAGATAGTTCATCCAGCTCAAATTTAATCTCTGCTTCTTGAAGTGTATCCTTTGCCCAGGTTTGAATTTCTCCACTAGCACAAATTACATAAAATGTGGTTCCCAACGCATAAAATGCGGCGCCTACATAAAATACGTTTCTCCATTCATCTGGTGCATCCTGAGTATGAAAAATAAAGTTTATGTTATATATCAAATAATAAAGACACAGACATTTAGATTAGATATATTTGAAAACTGTATTCTACCTAACCACTCTTTTCTCTTTCTCATTAATGCTGTGTTCTTAGCCGGGTAGCAATAAATGCCTCAAGTTTATAGTCTTTGGTTTGACCCAATCTGAACTCGAATCCGCAATATACCACACTCGAGACGAGCACACGATTCCCCAAGGATGATGCACATGGAATGTTTACAGTACAATAAATGTAGCATAGCAAAATATCAAGTATGATTGATTTGCTTACGAACACGCATCTTGGAAATCGTGAAGACTGTTTTTTGCCTTCAATCATCGTCCTGTCAATTCTATGAATATTATGTAGTAAATCCTCACTTGGTTTCTATAGCTTGATTGATTGATTGATTTGATCTTTGGTGCTTAACGTCACTTTCAGCAATATGTTAGCTATATCATGGTGACCAGTTTTTGTGGTGGAAGAAGCCGCATTACCCGGAGAGAATCACCGACCATGGGCAAGCAACTGGTAAACTTTCTCACTTGCGGTTGTGAGTCGAGTGCACCCTTTTTGTAATTTACAAAGCCGGGGGCGCACCCAGGCCGTATTGGTGATAGGCTTGTATGAGTTGTTAGGTAATCCAACTACCTAACTCATTGATTCACCCGGGTACTCTATATAGTTTGAGGAAGCCGAATGCTGACATTGACATCAATGGTTAAGTGCATTTCATATCATTGATTTTGTTGTATATATTTTATATAATATTAAATGCTCAATTCATTATTCAAAGTACCACATCGGTGGTGTAATGCTTAGTTTTGTTCGCCCTGAGAGTGGTATATTGTGGATTCGAGCAGCAGTCGGTTCAACCAAAGACTATACCATTGACATTTGTTGCCTCTCCACAAGATGCAGGAGAAAGATCAAAGACTGGTTGAATGAGATTAAGGACAATGTGGAGTTATGTCTATACGCAGACAGTTGTTTCACTGAGTTAGTTCTATAATAAGCATACTAAGCGTGTTGGTCTAGTACAAAGCGGACACCATTCTCATCTCATCGACTCTATCTTGCTCTCACCATGGCATAGCTGAAATTATGCTCATCTGCCGATAGACAATACCGCACACGCACTCGATATCTAAAGCAGCCATTAACATTTGTTCTCTTATCCAATGAACTCAAAAGTGCCGTATTATGAAAGAATTAATATATATATATATAATGAATCTTATACGTAAATGAAGACATGAAAATGATAATAACGATCACGGATTACTCGAATAAGTCGAACAAAAATAGTGGTCTGTTCGACTTCGATTCAATAGGGTTTTATTATATCATTTTTGGTTGACTTACATTTGGAGTTAAGGCCCCTGCTACAATGGGTGATATCATTCCCGGTATTGTCGCTAACGTATTTGATAGACCAAACATTACACCAGCATATCTGAAGTAAATGAAATAATATACTTTGTATTTTGATTCCCGAACGTATCTTCTTAATCTCGAAAGCCTACAATATCTCAGTTATCCTTTATGGGTCCGAGTGCTGGCGTATAATTGAAAGCGACATAAAAAAAACAATATTATAAATAGCATCTATCAAATAAAATGACAGGTGGTGGGTTAAAGTAGTTCAATGGGACCAAAGTGATATCGAATACATCTTCAAAATCACTATGCAATACCATTATGTACATAATGCATTATATAATAGGATTAAAACAAACCAGTTGTTACACGACGGTTGCCGTTCCCGTCGGATTTGTATTGTCATTTTTCTTTTGGCCATTGTATTGTCTGTTGTTCTTCCAAAAACGTATTTTACATAGAAAAATACATTGTATATTGAAAAATAATATCATATCGGACAACAATGCTGCAGCAAATTACACATATATACGTAGCATCAATACACCTACTTCGGTGGGGGCCGTCGTGACCGTGATCGTATGGTAGTTGGATTTACACCTACCTAGTCATTCAGTGTCGATCACCACTTATGTTGTGAGTTTAATAAATTTGTCAGTGACTTGCGATAGGTCGGTCGTTTTCACCGGTTTCCTCCACTAATACAACTTGAAAGTGGAGTGAGACACCATCAAAGAGACAAACAAACTTACTTCGGTGCAAGGTCAATGAAGTTAGCAGAGTATCCACCATTTGCAAAACTCGTTGACATAACTGCTATGCAAAGAAATGCAATAGCTACTTCACGTTTTTCACACGGTACAAATCCAGTTGCCACCAGAAACACACCTGCCCCAACATTACCTATCAAATACAATTATACAACATAAGGCTATGCATCTTACAATGTAACATCTAAGGACAAGAAGGTAATACATTGATGATAATAATCAAGCTTTTTTTAGTTTTAATGGAAACAATATTTTAACCTCACCAATAGATTGATATATTTTTCTTGTCTGAGTGGTAGTAAGATAATGCCGACTTCTTAGATAGTCAGCTGAATGACCTGCCACCACGGCCATTATTGCAGAACATATATAAGGGATGGACGATACCGCTCCATTCTACAAAACATGAAAATACTATGGTTGTTATAGTCATGTGTAATGTGTGGTATTATCTTGAATTCAATGTTATCGTTAAATAATGACCACAAATAATAAAATGATCAACAAAAATGTACCACAGGACAGTTACAAAGTCTTATCATAGATACAGGCAAAGTCAATATCCCTAACCCACATATACATGACTACTCACTTTCATGAATTGATACCTGGACTTCAATAAAGAGTGGCGGGGTCAATCAAATTTTATAAGCCCCCCTCCCTTTACTGACATAATACGAGCATTGATATGCTTTAGAGGGTATCGTTCGTCATCAATCATTGAAAGAACAAATACCAACCCGGGTGGGTTCATATGGTTCAGTAATTAGTTTTCGGTGAAGTTTTTTTTCCCAACCATTTGTTGCCATTGTACTGTATCCCTCTCCCTCGATTTACGGTTTATGGTTACCCTTCAAAAGTGTCTTACAGTCAACATTAAGATACAGTGTATATTCTGCTTTCATCAGATGTTGCCATTTGAACTCGAAACACGGCTACAGACACAATAAGATAAGTGTGTACACACTGGGTGAAAAACTGTGATCTTAAAAAAATATTTGATAGATTTGGTTCTTTTATGAAGAAACACGTTTGTTTTAAGAATCGACACACCTGTTTTATGATTCGACACATCTTTTGTATGAACCGGCACACCAGTTATACGAACCGATAACCATATTTTATGAACCGACACACCTATTTGATGACCCAACACGCTGTTTTATAAAACAAGACCGTCATAACATATTACCGGTATATTAAACATGCGAACTAAGTGCACATGTACCAACTTTATAGATTATGTCTAGATTTTCGTATCAATACACACGTGTCCCCAAACTGTTGGCGTATTTCCTAATAAACTAGTATTAGTAACGTACACTTTTAATATCGAATTTCAAAACTCCTTTCATAAAAGCTGGAAGACTAGTAATAAGTGTATAATCAGCCCATGTGCCACACATGTGACATATAAATATCGACCATAGTGGAAGAGATGTTGCCATTTGCTTCCATGGTACTTTGTTACTCTGAAAAGACAGAACACGGTTGTTGACTTGACTCACCAATACTGTGAACAATAAATGTATGTAGTATTCTAACCTATTTAAAGACGAAATGATAATACACAAGCCACACATCTTGGAAGTCGTATCCCATGTATATACATGTACATGGTCTATCTTAATGGTTTACACTGAACGAGCATAACGGCTAGGATATTGCATTGGTTTATTAATGAGTGAGTGTGTAATTGCTGCCCAACAGCAAGAGAACAATTATTATTTATGTAATGCAGAGATGGTGATTGTAATGACTGATTTGCATTAGACAAACACTAGTTGGATCATTTCATTTCAGTGGTAGCGAAACAGCCAACGGTCATATGCATGTCGCTCCAATAGGACACGTTATCCTTACGTCGAGCCAACCAGGTTTGCTCTTACTTTTAATGATGTGTGCTTAGCATTAAGAATCGCCATATGGTATATGGTTGTACTCGACCAGGGATATAACAGAACAGCCACATCTGGCTATCATGAAGTCGTTTCTTTGAATAACTCAAGAGTAACTACCTGACACGTTGGAAGTATTTGTGACTTAGAAGAGTTTAAAGATACCAAAAGGGTAAACGTCATCCGGAGACTACACAATGACCAACAGAAAAGGACAAAATGATAAATAACGATCTACAAAACATTACAAATCAATCCCTTTGTAAACCGGTTCTCCGGGAGAGTAAATAGTTCCTGGCCCACTAGTAGCACCCGGTGGTAGGTCATTAATGTCTAATGAGGAAAGAACCGAATATTACTTATGATAGGCAGAACATATCTGTTGTCATTTGTGACACAGATATTCCGTAATGGCTTGCAAAGTCGGTGACTTCAACTGAACAACAAGAACCATTCTTTCAGTAGCTTCCCTGTTACCAGCAACCCGCTATCAAGGAAATCATGTATAACTCGAATACTTGGTCATGTCAAGATGAAACCACGAGTCTGATCGACCTACAAGTAGCGACCTTCGACTGTATCAATGTGGATACTGAATCCATAAATAAAGACAATGTGCTATCGTCCTCACATTCTTTCAAATACATTCAAATCACAAATAAATATGGTTTTATCAATATAAGGATATACCTAGCAGGTATGGGTACATAATTTGTATTTATTTTTTCTCTTTGGGGAGATCCAAGTGCAGAAATACCAGATTTACCAGGTATATATATTACAATAATATGGTATCACGTAGTTCTGGTTAAATTAATCACATGACACCTATCGTATCACGTGGTGCTGATCAATAGTTATATTTCATTTTATTATTTACAACGTACACTGGAGAATCGTTGTCTATAATTGATATTAAGACAATACAATATTACCCTCTTCGTTGTGTCAAACTCAATATTTTTTACAATATAATTTTTCTCTGCTTGAGTTATTCTCGGATGATCCTCTGGTGAGTCTCGTGCTAGAACAAACCAAAACATTACCCATATACAACAGAGACCACCTGTAGATAAAATAGTAAAAGAGGAATCAACGATAGTATTAGTAACAGAAACAATATGTATAGGAAGGGGGTGGAGTTTGGGCCCATGTTTAACCACGTCATTATTTGTATCCAAGTTCCTGTACCTAGCAAGAAAATTGAGGACCGGTAATCGAATTTCCACCTGTTTCTACACTTGGTCGATCAGATTAAGTGCCGGGAGTAAGCTAGTTTTATATGTCAAAACATTCCCATCTGAGCCTAATATGAGGAGAATACGTGTAACTGGGTGAGTAGCGTTATAGTAAAGACATAAAAAGAAAGCCAATAAGAACAGGAAGAATACGATGTATCATCTCCTAATAAAATAAGCGGTGTCGGGTAATATGTCTCTCAGACCTGGGTAATATTTTGGCATATTACCTAGACAAGACCACATTAATATCATTATTATACTGAGTGTCTAATTGTCCAGGTAATATGCCAAAACATTACAGCATCAAATATCACTACAGAAACTTACATGAAGTATAATAATGAATTTTATTTTCTATTATTATATGAGTATAAATATTTCTTTTATCTGATTGGCTAATGTCCCTAGAAACGTTCTTTGATAAAACATTATATTCACCTCACGCGACATAACGCGCGGTGAATATAACATTCCAACGTCTTGCACCATACGAAACCAAAGCAAACATCGTGATAACAGTTTATTTTGGGTAAACTCAACATATAAAATGCGTCATATAACAAAACAATTAATGACTTTCAATTCGGTGGATACCAGGATTTATTAACCCAAGAATAATATATTTACCTCGGCCCTAAGAGGCCTCGGTAAATATAATATTCGTGGGTTAATAAATCCTTGTATACACCTCATTAAAAGTCATTAATTGTATAATATTTGTCATTGTATTCATTATGATATTGAGAATAAACCGGACAATTACAGAATAAGTTGGTTTTCTGCCTTCAAACGACTTTAAAATTATTTAGCTATGAACTTGAGTTTGTTATTCCGAAAACTCGTCGTGTGCACTAAATTAGATATTTACATAGTGATTAGATTACAAGCCATGATATTCTTTAAAGAATAAATTTCTAACAAATAACTCTTTGTACCTGTGATATAAAATATAGATCCCCATCCATTGTCGAAGCCATATTCACATAACACACCTGACGCGGCAAAAGTCCCAACAATACCAACGACTGCACCTGTTGGGGAAAAAACCATATTAATTGAATTATGACTATTTGACACATACAGTGGTTTAACATACCTTTATCACTTGCCACCAGCGAAAACTAGGACATGGACTAATAATAATTAAAAATTGAAGTGTAAAAATCTGGTTGACCCGAAAACCAACAAGAACAGTTTTAGTTACGGGTTCTAAATGCATATCTAATTTCCCATTGTGAACTTTCCATTATGTGTATCAAAATTCCAGCATCACATGTACATGGTGTACATATCTCTTCCGGACATTCCAGAGCTTGTGGTTCCTATCAGGATTTCCTTGATAGAGGGCTACTGCTAACATTCCAGAGCTTGTGGTTCCTATCAGGATTTCCTTGATAGAGGGTTACTGCTAACATTCCAGAGCTTGTGGTTCCTATCAGGATTTCCTTGATAGAGGGTTACTGCTAACATTCCAGAGCTTGTGGTTCCTATCAGGATTTCCTTGATAGAGGGTTACTGCTAACATTCCAGAGCTTGTGGTTCCTATCAGGATTTCCTTGATAGAGGGTTACTGCTAACAAGGAAGCTACTGTACCAAGGGGTCATATTGCTAAAGTTGTAGTCATCATTTTGAAAGTTTTAGGGTCGCCACCATGACATGGTTGACTGTTATGGAATATCTGTTTCACAAATAATCACAGGAAATGTTCCACTTGTCGTAAACACATCCAGGGCTTCCTCATTGATGACTTCTCACCCAGTTTGTAACTTGATTAACAAGACGGGTGCCACTAGTCGAGCAGGAACTGCTTATCTTTCCGGAGAATCTGAGTTTTAAATGGGGTTCCTGTTATTCGATCTTTAGTTTTATGTGTATATTTTGTAGATCGTTGCTTGTCCTTGTTGTCCTTTTTCGATGAACGGATTGCGATTACCCCTCTTGTATCTTTAAACTCATCTTCTATGCATGCAAATTATTTGAACATGATTACAAATACTTACCAACTTGGGATATAGCCGCAAGTTTACTTCTTTCTAAGCAGGGTGACCATCTTCCCAACATAGAATA
>MJUT01039718.1:194955-216308 GCA_002080005.1 Gigantidas platifrons
GGGTTGAGTCCATAAAAATAGTTGAAATGTCTGTTCCAAGCCAGGGAATTGAGCGATCATGTATTTGTGTTTTAGGGATATTCAGTTTGCTGCTTTCAACATGTTTCTACTGAATTCAGGAACTGTTCCGACAATGTGGAATTTGGTTTTGCCTTGTTTTTCATTTTATTGTACACAGACATAAACAGCTTACCGACGCCAAGCCTAAGATAACACGAAGGGCATATACCAGTGCTATAGACGTCCTAGCACAAACAGGTATCAAAATGGTACTAATACCAGAGATAGCCATTGCTATTCCAAAGACTCGCCACCCACCAAATCTGTCTGCCAGCCATCCTCCAGGAATTTGTGTTAAGATATATCCATAGAAGAATGATGCTAGAATGTACGACTGTGTACCTTTATCCCATTCAAATTCTCCTCCCTACAAATATACAATAATTACATACATAATATGTAAATTAAATAAGTAAAATACAGAACTCATGAACTAATATTGCCGCACAATACTACTTTATCGGGTTTGTAACTAGGGTTACACGACCGGTGCTATCATCAAACTTTCCTTGTTTAGATAGTATTTCATGTTATATGTAAAGGTAGAATTAAAGATTACACGTCATAGGAAACATTTCATTCCATTGAACTTGTATTCACATGTTACTTCAATCAATTTTCGCCACATTTATTCATTATATCATGTTATTTAAGATTTTTTTTTTATTAAATATCTAATTATTGGAAGTTATTTTTTTTTAAAGTTGACAATTTTGCCCCTAGTATGTCTTCCGATAACTCTGTGAACTATCAATTAAATAACCTCTTGTATATAATTAAGGTCAACGACTCTCTTGTATACAAATTGAGGTCATCCACTCTGTTGTATACAAATTGAGGTCATCGACTCTCTTGTATACAAATTGAGGTCATCGACTCTCTTGTATAAAACTAAGACCATCGACTCTCTAACATAATAACACACCGTCGGATCGGGTCCAAAATCAATTTCAAAAATCGTAGAAACAAAGACAAAACCAACACTACTGGGCCAAAGTAAAAATATAGTATGCTTGCCCTCGCTCGACCGACACACTAAAACCCTGCCGACTCAAAAGTTTTTAATCCGTCTTGTTTTCGTTACTTTAAAAAAAAATTCTTATCACTCCGGAAGGCGGTTTCCCGATCCGATTCTACCATTATGAAATGTTTATGAAGTATTTGAAATTTTCAGATCATCGTATTGGTGTTATGATTCGAACTAACATACAGAAAGGTTGTAACACACATCATGACCACTCATTATTCTGGCTTGGAACATGCACTACCAATATACCAACTAGCCTAAGTGTTATTTAATTTAGATACATATTCCTACATTGCCACTGATATTATTGGTCGCTCATTTTGTGACACATACATAAAACGGATATGAACTTAAACAATGTAATATACTCGCCTGATGCTCACTAAAACTTTGAACTTGTAATTCACCACACTGGTCATCTTGTGTGTTGTTGTTCTGTGTAGACGCCAAGACGCTAGAATTAGTAACCGGTGTCTTTACCATACAGACCAACGCTACACTGATGTTGACTCTTAAGGCATACACAAAGAAAAACCCAGCAGAGAATATATAGGCTAAGATCCACCGCTGAGAGCATACTGACGGAACCTTTTCTGGAATCAAAAGTAGGAGAATATTGTCAACTGTGTCATACTGGGGGTCAGCATCTTGTATGGATATCCGAGTGAAAGACTACCGGTTGTTTAACTCAAAGGGGACTAAATCATGGCGAGGACAAGTTACTTCTTGAAGAGATTATGATGTTTGTTTTGTGTTACCCCAAGAGGATTTTTATTGTTTGAGTTCACTAACACAGGTTGATAAATCGCTCTACTCGGACACATGATCATGTTTACGAGAAACATTTTTGTTTTATCATAGTCACTAATGCCAAGTGCTTGGCGAAGAAACAACAATTATTACTATTTGCGTTGTCTTTGAGTTTTACCCGTTTTAGAATACGAGAAGAATAATCGGGAAAAAAACAAACGAATGATTGTACTGTAATAGGTGGATTAATTGATTGCACCCCAAGTATGTCCTGCATATTGGGAATATAACAAGTTCAGCCTAAATTTATACAAAGATAATGACAACCGGGACAAGGATGTAGAACTCCCACTGTAAAAGTATTGAGAGTTTGGTATGGACGACATATGTAAACTTTTATTTATTTGTTTCTTTGTTTGATGGTGATTAACGCAACTTTCTACAATATTTCAGTTATATCGTGGAGGCCAGTATTATTGGTGGATGATCAGAATTTATATGTAGGTAGTACTCAAACTGTTGTTTCACTCTACACACGCCACTCAAAGTGTTTTGCAGTCCGAAACTTGACAGATGGACAATTCACGTTCCTAAAGGAATCATGTCCATCAGATGGAAGAAGAAAAACTGGAGTACCCGGAGAAAACTACCGACCTGTCGCTGACAAACTTTATCACATAATGTTGTACACCTCACCCTGATCGAGATTCGAACTCACAATATCAGTGATGATATGCATTGATTGTATAGGTAGTTGTAAATCCAACTACCATACGATCCCGACCTCGATGGCCCTCAGTCTGTTTTATAGCAGCTACAATGCGCATACTCCATACTCCTTTTTGAAAACATCAATGTGTTTTAAACGTACAATGAGCGTGCAACTATCCACACACGGTACCCAATATTGTAAACTCCGGACAGTTTTCGCATCCGCTACCGAATATGGTTCTGCAGCCGGATGGAGAGTAGTGTGCGGACCGGAGCTGGAACGGCAAGGGAGTTTGGCACTATGGCCCACAGTCCGGCTTTACATATTACAACATGACACCCCCCCCTCCATCCATAGAGTATCTTTTATTCGTAGATATTAAATATAAAACCAATATATACCTGTTGAATGATCTTCCATATTCCTTTTAACTACTATCTAACCAATGTATATAATGTACCAATAACTACTGGGGTGATCGGTCTTTTACTGATAAGCTATCACTGACCATATAGCTCCACCTGGACAGACTGCAACGCTGGATCGTATGGGTTATCTCCCTTCCTATATGATTGGTTACTGTTATTTGATTAATGTCCAGATACACGGGTGGTTTACTACGTCACACGGGTGGTTTGCTACGTCACACGCACGGATACTTGAACATCGCCTCGAGGTAGGTTTATGCAGTTGTACAATTTAAAAAATGGAAAACTAACAAAACCAAGTAGTTCACTGAAGGATCCACATATCAGACTTCATTGTTAGCATGCATTCATTGCGTGGAAACCCGTCAGTTGTGCAAACACTTCTGTAGAGTTAAAATTCCGGGCAAGGATACCGTTCACACAAAACCCATTTAACTGTACAGATCTACAAAACATTATCATTCGAAGTACAAGGTAGGGATAATTACTGGTTGTATTTGTGTTCAGTCCATTTTCATACTTATTGATTTGAATTTTTCATTTGATAATGGGTAATGATATTGCTGCTCACAGAGCTGCTATTGGACTGTTTTATTGTAAAATTAATGGGATCAGTCTTAAAAAATGTGATTTTGTCAAGTTTTGTTTCCGAGATGTTTTCTACAATATGGCGATTTTTTTCGTAATATTTTTAAATAGGTACATGCCATGTCATTCATTAATTATGATGTTCTTGTGATTACCTTACTGGTCATCCAATTGTCTTTGTTAGCTGGAAACATTGAATTGAACCCGAGGCCTAGAGGCACACCTGATTTGATCGAAAGTGTTTTGTCAATATATCATGGTAATATTAGAAGTCTAAGAAATAAAATTAACTATATAACGAATTTAATTGAAGAGTTTGACATAGTGTTTTTTTACAGAGACGCATTTAAATAATCAAATAACCGATGATGATATTGCTATCAGTGGTTTTGATATACCTTTTAGAAAGGACAGAAATTCACACGGAGGTGGAATAATTATGCATCATAAGAGTAATATAAATATACTGCGGCGTGTTGACTTAGAACATGAACACGTAGAGAGTATATGGTTTGAATTAAAAACTGAAGTTCACCCTATATTGATTAATATTAATTATAAGTCAGAGTTACAATCACATACGTTTTATTGGCAATTTTTTGACTTAATGTTGAAACAAGCACTTGATGAGAATAGCCATATTATTTGCCTTGGTGACTTAAATAAAAAAATTATGATAAATCTACCGACAACAATAAATGATATTGTCGTGGTCAACGGTCTTGTTAACATACAGTCCGACAAAAGTTAAGCACCACCTGACTTGTTTCAACAATATCTTTTCTAATAATGAACTTATTTCAAATCGGATGCTGTTTTCGTTACCTGTACACACATACTTACTTACCTGTGAAACATGTTATTGATCGATTTTTATTTATGTGTATATAACAGGGTGTGTAAAGTGCCACGTGCACTTTTCAACATTTGTGTTTGCGAACGAAAGCTGATTTTTTGTGTGTTGAGTTTTAAGTTTCATTTTCTATTGGTTTGGTATGGTGCGACGACCCATAAAACAGTTGACATTACGTCATCGCCATGCTCGATTTGACTGGTCACATAATCATTTGGGATGGACTATTCGCACATGGAGACGGGTCCACTGGTCTGATGATAGTCGTTTTTTGTTACGCCCTATCGACGGTCGTGCAATGGTTTGGCGCCAACGAAACACTTCATTTCAGGACAACCAAATTTTGGGCACAACTGCTTTTGGGGGTGGGGTGTAACTGTCTGGGGTTGTTTTTCCGTTGACTGTAAGTTGGACTTGTACGTTCTTGGTGGTAATCTGACAGGCCAAAAATACCGTGACAATGTGCTCGCTCCACGCGTAGTCCCCCATTTCAACAATCATGCGTTGGCTGACAGGCCAATGTTCATGGACGACAACGCTAGGCCACATAGATCCCGAATTGTACAACATTTTTTACAGCAAGAGGCTGTTCAGACAATTCCATGGCCTGCGATGTCGCCAGACATGAATCCTATAGAGCATGTATGGGACTTTATTGGCCGAAAAATTAACCAACGCAATCCAAAATGTCAAAATATTGACGAATTAAGAACTGCTATCTTACAGGAGTGGCAACAGTTCCCCCAAGAACGGCTTAGACGTCTTGAGCGAAGCATGACGAGGCGTGTTACAGAACTTCACAATAAACGCGGTGGATATACTCGTTATTTATTTTGATGCCTTACACATACGCACAATAGATGCATTTAAAAGTTCTTAAAATCTGAAGACTCTGCATTTTAATGCAATGTTAAAAACGCCCATCAAAGACAAACTGGTTTTACGTTTTTCCAGCGCCTGTTTTGAACCCCATTTTTGCCACGTCTTTCAGGATGATAAATACTTCGTAGATTGGTAAATTTAGAATCCTTGATGTAGTCTTTTAAGAAATGTAAGAACAATGGTGATATCTATTTTATTGTTTTAACAGTATTGATGTAAAACAATATATCGATAAAAATATAGGGTGGTGCTTAAGTTTTGTCGGAGTGTATATAATTAACAAACCAACACATTTTGATAAACATACAGATAATATTTCACTATTACATCCTATTTTGATAACTGATTCAATACAGGCTATCGATTCAGATACAATAGAAATTGATAGACAAATCAGTGGTCACGATGGAACTTATGTCACCATTAAGTGTGGGTTTTCTAATCAGAAAACTTTTCAACGTACTATTTGGGATTACAAAAGGGGAAATTATACTTTAATGAGACAAAAAATTATTGATACAAATTGGGAGAAATTGATAAATGATGAATTAGATGTTAATAATGCTTGCTCAAATTTTACCGATGCCTTTTTAACTATAGCCAAAGAATGTATACCAACACGGGAAGTAACTATCCGAACAGATGACAAAATGTGGTTGATTCAAATTTGCGCCGGGAATCTCGAAGACGAGATAGGCTTCGAAAAACCATGGTGGATGGTCGATTTTACAACCAATGTGATGCATTCTGTGTTGTAGATCGTGCTTATCGCAGCTTAAAGCCATGATGGATGTTCGATTTTACAACCAAGCTGATGCATGCTGTGTTGTAGATCATGTTTATTCACAGCTTAAAGCCATGATGGATGGCCGATTTTATCATCAAGCTGCATGCTGTGTTGTAGATCGTGTTTATCACAACTGAAAGCCATGATGGATGGTCGATTTTATCATCAAGCTGATGCATGCTGTGTTGTAGATCGTGCTTATTCACAGCTTAAAGCCATGATGGGTGGTCAATTTTATCATCAAGCTGTATGCTGTGTTGTAGATCGTGTTTATCACAGCTTAAAGCCATGATGGGTGGTCGATTTTATCATCAAGCTGATGCATGATGTGTTGTAGATCGTGTTTATCAGAGCTGAAAGTCATGATGGATGGATTTTATCATCAAGCTGATGCATGCTGTGTTGTAGATCGTGCTTATCACAGCTGAAAGCCATGATGGATGGTCGATTTTATCATCAAGCTGATTCATGCTGTGTTGTAGATCGTGTTTATCACAGCTGAAAGCCATGATAGATGGTCGATTTTATCATCAAGCTGATGCATTCTGTGTTGTAGATCGTGTTTATCACAGCTGAAAGCCATGATGGATGGTCGATTTTATCATCAAGCTGATGCATGCTGTGTTGTAGATCGTGTTTATCACAGCTGAAAGCCATGATGGATGGTCGATTTTATCATCAAGCTGTATGCTGTGTTGTATATCGTGTTCATCACAGCTTAAAGCCATGATGGGTGGTCGATTTTATCATCAAGCTGTATGCTGTGTTGTAGATCGTGTTGATCACAGCAGACAGCCATGATGGGTGGTCGATTTTATCATCAAGATGCATGCTGTATTCTAGATCTGTTTATCACAGCTTAAAGACATGATGGATGGTCGATTTTATCATCAAGCTGCATGCTGTGTTGTAGATCGTGTTTATTACAGGTAAAAGCCATGATGGGTGGTCAATTTTATCATCAAGCTGATGCATACTGTGTTGTAGATCATTTTTATCACAGCTTAAAGGCATGATGGGTGGTCGAATTTACCATCAAGCTGCATGCTCTGTTGTAGATCTGTTTATCACAACTTAAAGCCACGATGGATGGTCGATTTTATCATCAAGCTGTATGCTGTGTTGTAGATCGTGTTTATCACAGCTTAAAGCCATGATGGGTGGTCAATTTTATCATCAAGCTGTATGCTGTGTTGTAGATCGTGTTTATCACAGCTTAAAGCCATGATGGGTGGTCGATTTTATCATCACGCTGATGCATGCTGTGTTGTAGATCGTGTTTATCACAGCTGAAAGTCATGATGGTTGGATTTTATCATCAAGCTGATGCATGCTGTGTTGTAGATCGTGCTTATCACAGCTGAACGCCATGATTGATGGTCGATTTTATCATCAAGCTGATTCATGCTGTGTTGTAGATCGTGTTTATCACAGCTGAAAGCCATGATGGATGGTCGATTTTATCCTCAAGCTGATGCATGCTGTGTTGTAGATCGTGTTTATCACAGCTGAAAGCCATGATGGATTGTCGATTTTATCATCAAGCTGATGCATGCTGTGTTGTATATCGTGTTCATCACAGCTTAAAGCCATGATGGGTGGTCGATTTTATCATCAAGCTGTATGCTGTGTTGTAGATCGTGTTGATCACAGCAGACAGCCATGATGGGTGGTCGATTTTATCATCAAGATGCATGCTGTATTCTAGATCTGTTTATCACAGCTTAAAGCCATGATGGATGGTCGATTTTATCATCAAGCTGCATGCTGTGTTGTAGATCGTGTTTATTACGGGTAAAAGCAATGATGGGTGGTCGATTTTATCATCAAGCTGATGCATACTGTGTTGTAGATCATTTTTATCACAGCTTAAAGCCATGATGGGTGGTCGATTTTATCATCAAGCTGCATGTTGTGTTCTAGATCTGTTTATCGCAGCTTAAAGCCATGATGGATGGTCGATTTTATCATCAAGCTGATGCCTGCTGTGTTGTATATCATGTTTATCACAGCTTAAAGGCATGATGGGTGGTCGAATTTACCATCAAGCTGCATGCTCTGTTGTAGATCTGTTTATCACAACTTAAAGCCACGATGGATGGTCGATTTTATCATCAAGCTGCATGCTGTGTTGTAGATCGTGTTTATCACAGCTTAAAGCCATGATGGATGGTAGATGCATGTTTTTCCCCGCTATTCATAGATATTTTACAAATTGTTTTCAAATTTGTGTTATCACAGATGCTTAAATAAAAACAAACAACTTCTTTGGCAGTATTTGGCCACAAATGCGACTCAATGGCTAACATCAGGTGTTGAATCATCATGAGTAACTGGTCATCAATGTTCAGGCTGCCTTATCCAGTTGACCTCAGATATTTCAGTTCAATCGTCGACTGAAATGATACAATAACACAAGAGCAGTATTCGATTCTTTAAAAGAACAATACCTATTTATATTAAGGGATAAAGGGGTGGGCGGGTTTTACAGAAATTGTATCAGCTATTTTTTAACGTGTGCAACCATGCAAGGCAAATTGTAAAAGAAAGATTACAAATCCGGGCAATGTATTACGTAACAAATATATCTAAATACCAAACACATATCAATTATTACAGCGCACCATGATAACGGAATTTAAGTATAGGACTTAAATTCTTATTATCACAGATGCTTAAATAAAAACAAACAACTTCTTTGGCAGTATTTGGCCACAGTTTTTATATAAACTTGAAAATTTACAATATACAAGGTAAATGGCAAATCGCAGATCGTGATTGCACTGTAAATGATAAATAATAAATTGTCCAATATATGAAGTGATCGCAGATCGCGATTGCACTGTAAATGCTAAATAATAAATTGTCCAATATATGAAATGATCGCAGATCGCGATTGCACTGTAAATGATAAATAATAAATGGTCCAATATATGAAGTGATCGCAGATCGCGATTGCACTGTCACTGATAAATAATAAATTGTCAAATATATGAGATTATCGCAGATCGCGATTGTACTGTAACTGATAAATAATAAATTGTCTAATATATGAGGTTATCGCAGATCGCGATTGTATTGTCACATATCACCACAGATTATGGTAAATGACAAATACATGTGGTTACCTGCAGATCGCTGATTATGGCAACCAAACTAGCACTGAAATATTACCACAGATTATGGTAACTAAATCAAAAGAAATATTGGATCACCGTGGGAACACAGGTGATGGTCCGAAAGCCCTTACATTGTTAATGTATTAATAATAATATTAACCTAAGGAAATGTATTAAATGCAGCGAATTCTGCCAAATTGACAGTGGAAGCAATTCATTGGTTACAGTCAACCGCCATAAATATGGGGGTATTCGCTGCAAGGCTGTGGTCCAAATACATTGTACACCCAAAATCATATTTAAAACTTTTAAAGACTTAGGCTTCATTTGCCTTTGACAATTTTTTTTTTAACAAACCCTTTACCATTCGAAACGAAACTACACAAGTTTAAGTAGCATACTAGCTATATTCAGCAGTCATTTAGCTTTGAATAAGTACATATCAGCTAAACATCTGAAATTAATATAAGTACGTATCAGCTAAACATCTGAAAATAATATACGTACGTATCAGCTAAACATCTGAAAATGATATAAGTACGACTCAGCTAAACTGAAATATTGTTCAAAGTGACGTTAAACACCAAAAATCAAATCAAATCATATCAACTAAACATCTGAAAATAATATAAGTACATAGCAGCTAAACATCTGAAAATAATATAATTACGTACCAACTAAACATCTGAAAATAATATAAGTATATATCAGTTAAACATCTGGAAATAATATAAGTATGTATTGATCAGCTAAACATCCGATAACAAGGTAAGGACGTACATTTGTTCCATCTGCTAAATATCTGAAAATAATATAACTACATAGCAGCTAAACATCTGAAAATAATATAATTTCGTACCAACTAAACATCTGAAAACAATACAAGTATGCATCAGCTAAACATCTAGAAATAATATAAATATGTAACAGTTAAATATCTGATAACAAGGTAAGTACATATCAGCTTAACATTTGTTAATAAGATAAGTAAATATCAGCTAAACATCTGATAAGCTTAGTTCATATCAGATAAACATCTGAAAATAAGATACATGAAAGTACATACGTGTGTCAGATAACATCTGAAATTAAGATAACTACATAACAGCCAAACGTCTGATAATAAGATAATTACCAGCTAGACATCTGAAATAAAACCACTAAAAATAAGATAAAAACATAACAGCTAAACATCTAATATTAAATAAGATAAGTTCTTGCTTATCAGTTAAACAACTGAAAATAAGATAATACATAACAGCCAAACATACGATAATAAGGTTAGTAGACTAGTTATCAGCTAAACGTCTGAAATTATATAAGTACATAACAGCTAAACAGCTGATAGTAAGATAAGTACATGTCAGCTAAACTTCTGACAAGACAAGTTCATATCAGCCAAACATCCAATAATAATACAAGTACATACTGTATCCGCCAAACATCCGATAATAATAATATAAGTTCATACCAGCCAAACATCTGACAACGAGATAAGTTATATTAGCTAAGCATCTGATAATAAGATAAGTACATATCAGCTAAACATCTGATAATAATATAGTACATATCAGTCAAACATCTGATAAGATAAATACATATCAGCCAAACATCCATTAATAGGATAAGTTCATATCAGCCAAACATCCGATAATAATATAAGTACACATCAGCTGAACCTCTGATAATATGGTTCGTAATTATCAGCTAAACATCTGAAAATAAGATAAATACATCATCTACCCATCTGATAATAAGGTTAGTAACTGTCAGCTAAACATCCGAAACAATGCAAGTTCATATCAGCTAAACATCTGATAATAAGGTCTGCATATCAACTCAGTTTAACATCTGGTAATAAGGTAGGTTCATATCAACTAAACATCTGATGATAAGGCTAGTAATTATCAGCTAAAATCTGATAATAAGTTAACAATTATTTGTTCAACGCAGATCGCGAATAATTGAACTCGTAATTTACTGTCTCTTGTGAAGATGAAAACTGAAGATGTGGATGCCGGCAGATTGCTGATTTAAAATTATGGCAACCAATGAAACTAGATGGTTAACACAGTTTGTGTATAGATGTAAAACAGTACTTAATTAATACAAAGCAATATGACATCACCGTGGGAACACAGGTGATGGATCAAAAACCCTTAACTTGTTTAGTACAGTACATATCAGCTGAACCTCTGATAATAAGGTTCGTAATTATCAGCTAAACATCTGAAAATAAGATAAATACATCAGCTACCCATCTGATAATAAGGTTATTAATTGTCAGGTAAACATCCGAAACAATGCAAGTTCACATCAGCTAAACATCTGACAATAATATAAGTACATAGCAGCCAAACATCTGATAAGACAAGTTCATATCAGCTAAACATCTGATAATAAGATATGTACACATCAGTTAAGCATCTGAAATTAAGATAAGTACATATCAGCTAAACATCTCAAATGAAGATAAGTACATATCAGCTAAACATCTGACAAAAAGGTTAGTAATTATCAGGTAAAATCTGATAAGTTAGTACAATACAAAAAATGTATCAGTTAACAATTATTTGTTCAACGCAGATTGCGAATAATTGAACTCATAATTTACTGTCTCTTCTGAAGCTGAAAACTGAAGATGTAGGTGCCAGCATATCGCTGATTATGGCAACCGATGAAACTAGATGGTTAACACAGTTTGTGTATAGATGTAAAACATTACTTAATTAATACAAAGCAATTTTGCATCACCGTGGGAACACGGGTGATGGATTAAAAACTCTTAAATTGTTTAGTACAGTACATATCAGCCAAATATCTGATAATAAGGTAAATAAATCAGTTTAGCATCTGATAATAATGTAGGTTCATATCAGCTAAACATCTGATAATAAGGTAAGTAATCATCAGGTAAAATCTAATAATAAGTTAGTACATATCAGTTAAACATTTGAATATAAGGTAAGTACACACCAGTTAGTAGTTACACATTTGATAATAAGATAAGTTCATATTGGCTAAACATCTGAAAATAAGATAAGTACACATCAGCTAAACATCTGATAATAAGATAAGTACATATCAGCTAAACATCTGAAAATAAGATAAGTACACATCAGTTAAACATTCGATAATAAGATAAGTTCATATCAGCTAAACATCTGAAAATAAGATAAGTACACATCAGTTAAACATTTGATAATAAGATAAGTTCATATCAGCTAAACATCTGAAAATAAGATAAGTACACATCAGCTAAACATCTGATAATAAGATAAGTACATATCAGCTAAACTTGATATTAAAGTTAGTACATATCATGTTTTAAGCATCATCTGACTGTATAACACATTTATATACTGGAATTTATCTGATAATCAGGTTTTCGCAACCATCGGTATACCAATGTTACATACATACTATGCTATGTGGTTAAATTTATAACAATTATATATGCAACAACTGCATACCATGTTATATACTGAAATTTATCTGAGAATCGTGTTAATGCCACACCGGTATACCATTTTATATACTAAAATTTGTCTGATTATCACGTTTCTCCACCATCGGTATACATGTGTATATATCCTTTTATATACTGAAATTTATCTCATAATCATGTTACATGTATATGCAACATCAGTATACCACGTTATATACTAAAACATAAATACATGCAACATCGTTATTCTGTGGAATATGCTTAAATTTATAATATATGGACATTGTAACATCAGCAGTTGTTTTTCCAAAATATACAAAACGAATGTGAGCAAATTCTCAAGTGACCTAAATTCAATTGCACCATGCATGTATTTTCTTTAATATGTGACCAGATTCCATATGCACAAAATACCAACACTACACTTCTTAAAATAATTTATCTATTTCACATGTGTATCTGTTAATTAAAGTCAATCGCCGTCTTTGCAGTAAATATGTACCCATATGACTCAAGTCACAAACCAACAAAGCACATGATCCGCAAAGTTTTTGTTTTTGTTTTTTTTTAACTGTGGCCGAACTTTGCAGGACTAAGATGTCTTAACATTGGCTTAGATAAGGAGTTGCATCATTTAATTTAATATTATTATTTGTATGTATGTATCACGCGACATTTGGAAAGCATAAATCATTGACCCCACCCACCCCCCCCCCCCAAAGGGGGGGAGGGAGAGAAATAAAACCTGAAAGTACACTCCTGATCGAGCAAACTGACAGATTAAAATCAATTATGTGTCTAAATCAACATTCGATTAAACCAATTTAAACTCGGTGAGCACATGATGTCTCATAATAAGCCCGGACACGAGCGGTACTGCGGACCACACCGCCCGCTTCCAGTCTAAAAATAGGTATTTTTTTTTACGCAAGGACGTATTATACGTCCTTGTTTAACGTGTGTAGCCAGGCAATAATAATACCTGTAATATGACAAGAGTTTCCCGATGAATAAACTTAATTAAAAGCACTCCCTGACATTAGGATTTTTCATTTTTTACAGAAATTGTATCAGCTATTTTTAACGTCTGCAACTATGCAAGGCAAATTGTAAAAGAAAGATTACAAATCCGGGCAATGTATTACGTAACAAATATATCTAAATACCAAACACATATCAATTATTACAGCGCACCATGATAACGGAATTTAAGTATAGGACTTAAATTCTTATTAGTTATGTCATTTTGAACATTCAGAATACAATTAATTATCATTATAATAAATTAGCTAGATTTTCAGATTTCGTGAAATAATATATTGTAAATGGACCGTTAGTTATTGTTAAAATCAGTGACTAAGACAATATTAGAGATATAATATAAAACCAGGCACTTCAATGAAAGTTGGTGGGGTTAAGCTAATGTTATGCTCCCCTCCCCTCACCAATTTAAAATGATACGATCATGGAAGCGCAAGTGTTTTCTATATGTGGAAGTAACGTTCCAACTGTCACACATAACGGACAGTCTTGTTGTAAAGAACGTTCCAATCTTGAGCATTAGTCACAAAAAGGTACAGCTATTCATTACAAAAACACTTTAGATAGCAACACAACATAAATCTAAATCTGTGATGTCAAATAGAGAAACAGCTGCACATTATGACATCCACTACGTTGTTTATACACATCTCAAAGTAGATATATTAGGGTCGTCGTCGTCATGGTATGGTAGTTGGATTTACAACTATCTATACATTCACTGACTATTACTACTGAAGTTGTGAGGTGTACTTGATACAACATTACACGAGGGAGTTTGTCAGTGACTTCTGGCAAATAAATCTGACCGCCATGATATAACTGAAATATTATCGAAAGTGGCGTTAAGCACAATAAACCAAGTCAATACAGATACACGGTGTTTATTTTGGTTTTATTAATATTGGTCTATAATATCATGATTAAACTGGTACACAAAACTTTAAGTTAGCAGATTGTTCTGACAATAAATGCATCGAATGCACGCACACAGTATTCCTATTTACTTTACATAATAACAGTTGGTAAGAATCTGGTAACCTGTTTTTTCTAAGCTGATAATACAGTCAAACCTGTATAAAAAGTTCACTCAATGGAACCTGAAAGTGTGGCCTTTATGAGCAGCTGCCTTTTATATACAGGTTAAAATTATATGCACTATTCATTATGAGGAAATGAGACTGTCCTTTATAGACAGTGATTTGTTAGATAGAGGTGCCTTTTAAGACAGGTTTGACTCTTCATAGAGAAGCCAATAAGTGTGGCGTTCGGGTAGTTAGCTTATGGTGCTTAATGCTACTTTCAATAATAGTTCAGTTAAGTTATGGGTGCTGAGCGTCCGGCTTAATCAGGTATTTCGTACAGATTACATTTCATAGAGGAGTGCTCTTTCTTTCTGCTAGCCTTTAGCTTATAACGATCCTCCTGTTGTTGTGTAGGACTTAGTTGTCTGTCACCAAGGTGTTTGTCTATGTTGCATGCTGGGCAGTGGTCTATCAATGGTGGGTCATCTGGATAGAATGCCCCCGAGTAAGACACCGTTCCGTCTTTGAATTCAATCGTGTAGCATTGGAGTTCTGTTATATTTCATTTATATCGTGGAGGTCAGTTTTATTGGTGGAGGAAACTGGAGTACTCAGTGAAAATCTGAAAGTTTTGAAAATAAAATATTGAACATAATATAGTAAAATAATTTACAAACTAAATGACAAATGTATTATGTCTTAGAGATATCGTCCATGTCTGAAAAAACTATTATTATTAGATTGACTTTGTTCTTGCGAATGTGACAGACAGTTCATCCACCTCAAATTTAATGTCTGCCTCTTGTAGTGTATCCTTTGCCCAGGGTTGAATTTTTCCACTAGCACAAATTACATAAAATGTGGTTCCGAACGCATAAAATGCTGCGCCTACATAAAACACGTTTCTCCATTCATCTGGTGCATCCTGAGTAGGAAAAATAATGTTTATGTTAGATATCAAATAATAAAGACACAGACATTTAGATTAGATATATTTGAAAACTGAATTCTACCTAACCACTCTTTTCTCTTTCTCATTAATGCTGTGTTCTTAGCCGGGTAGCAATAAATGCCTCAATTTCATAGTCTTTGATTTGACCCAATCGGAACTCGAACCCGCAATATACCACACTCTCGAGACGAGCACACGGGTCCCCAAGGATGATGCACATGGAATGCTTACAGTACAATAAATGTAGCTTAGCAAAATATCAAGTATGATTAATTTGCTTACGAACACGTATCTTGGAAATCGTGAAGACTGCTTTTTGCCTTCAATCATCGTCCTGTCAATTCTACGAAAATGTAGCAAATCCTCACTTGGTTTATATAGCCTGATTGATTGATTGATTTGATCTTTGGTGCTTAACGCCACTTTCAGCAATATTTCAGCTATATCATGGTGACCAGTTTTTGTTTGTGGTGGAAGAAGCCGCATTACCCGGAGAGAATCACCGACCATGGGCAAGCAACTGGTAAACTTTCTCACTTGCGGTTGCGAGTAATTTACAAATCAGGGAGCGCACCCCGGCCGTATTGGTGATATGCTTGTATGAGTTGTTAGGTAATCCAACTACCTAACTCATTGATCCACCCGGGTACTCTATATAGTTTGAGGAGGCCGAATGCTGTCATTGACATCAATGGTTAAGTGCATTTCATATCATTGATTTTGTTGTATATATTTTATATAATATTAAATGCTCAATTCATTATTCAAAGTACCACATCGGTGGTGTAATGCTTAGGTTTGTTCGCCCTGAGAGTGGTATATTGTGGATTCGATCAGCAGTCGGTTCAACCAAAGACTATACAATTGACATTTGTTGCCTCTCCACAAGATGCAGGAGACAGATCAAAGACTGGTTGAATGGGATTAAGGACAATGTGGCGTTATGTCTATACGCAGACAGTTGTTTCAGTGAGTTAGTTCTATAATAAGTATACTAAGCGTTTTGGTCTAGTACAAAGCGGACATCATTTTCATCTCATCGACTGTATCTTGCTCTCACCATGGCATAGCTGAAATTATGCTCATCTGCCGATAGACAATACCGCCCACGCACTCGATATCTAAAGCAGCCATTAACATTTGTTCTCTTATCCAATGAACTCAAAAGTGTCGTATTATGAAAGAATTAATATATATATATAATGAATCTTATACGTAAATGAAGACATGAAAATGATAATAACGATCACGGATTACTCGAATAAGTCGAAATAAAATTAGTGGTCTGTTCGACTTCGATTCAATAGGGTTTTCTTATATCATTATTGGTTGACTTACATTTGGAGTTAAGGCCCCTACTACAATGGGTGATATCATTCCCGGTATTGTCGCTAACGTATTTGATAGACCAAACATTACACCAGCATATCTGAAGTAAATGAAATAATATACTTTGTATTTTGATTCCCGAACGTATCTTTTTAATCTCGAAAGCCTACAATATCTCAGTTATCCTGTATGGGTCCGAGTGCTGGCGTATAATTGAAAGCGACATAAAAAACAATATTATAAATAACATCTATCAAATAAAATGAAGATAGAAAAACAATAATAACGGTCTCTAAACAGTTCCAAGATGCAACGGCAAAATCGTAGAAACATGGACAATCGATACAGCCCACATTCCTGGCTTGGCCATTCAATAACAGGTGGTGGGTTAAAGTAGTTCAATGGGCCCAAAGTGATATCGAATACATCTTCAAAATCACTATGCAATACCATTATGTACATAATGCATTATATAATAGGATTAAAACAAAACAGTTGTTACACGACGGTTGCCGTTCCCGTCGGATTTGTATTGTCATTTTTCTTTTGGCCATTGTATTGTCTGTTGTTCTTCGAAAAACGTATTTTACATAGAAAAATACATTGTATATTGAAAAATAATATCATATCGGACAACTGAGCTGCAGCAAATTACACATATATACGTAGCATCAATACACTTACTTCGGTGGGGGCCGGCGTGACCGTGATCGTATGGTAGTTGGATTTACACCTACCTAGTCATTCAGTGTCTATCACCACTTATGTTGTGAGCTTAATAAATTTGTCAGTGACTTGCGACAGGTCGGTCGTTTTCACCGGTTTCCTCCACTAATACAACTGACCGCCACGATATAGCTGACACATTGTTGAAAGTGGAATGAGACACCATCAAACAGACAAACAAACTTACTTCGGTGCAAGGTCAATGAAGTTAGCAGAGTATCCACCATTTGCCAAACTCGTTGACATAACTGCTATGCAAAGAAATGTAATAGCTACTTCACGTTTTTCACATGGTATTAACCCAGTGGCCACTAGAAACACACCTGCCCCAACATTACCTATCAAATACAATTATACAACATAAGGCTATGAATATTACAATGTAACATCTAAGGACAATAAGGTAATACATTGATGATAATAATCAAGTTTTTTTGAGTTTTAATGGAAACAATAGTTTAACCTCACCAATAGATTGATATATTTTTCTTGTCTGAGTGGTAGTAAGATAATGCCGACTTCTTAGATAGTCAGCTGAATGACCTGCCACCACGGCCATTATTGCAGAACATATATAAGGGATGGACGATACCGCTCCATTCTACAAAACATTAAAATACTATGGTTGTTATAGTCATGTGTAATGCGTGGTATTATCTTGAATTCTATGTTATCGTTAAATAGTGACCATAAATAATAAAATGATCAACAAAAATGTACCACAGGACAGTTACAAAGTCTTATCATAGAAACTGGCAAAGTCAATATCTCTAACCCACATATACATGACTACTCACTTTCATGAATTGATACCTGGACTTCAATAAAGAGTGGCGGGGTCAATCAAATTTTATAATCCCCCCTCCCTTTACTGACATAATACGAGCATTGATATGCTTTAGTGGGTATCCTTCGTCATCAGTCATTGAAAGAACAAATACCAACCCGGTGGGTTCATATGGTTCAGTAATTAGTTTTCGGTGAAGTTTTTTTTCCAACCATTTGTTGCCATTGTACTGTATCCCTCTCCCTCGATTTACGTTTATGGTTACCCTTCAAAAGTGTCTTACAGTCAACATTAAGATACAATGTATATTCTACTTTCATCAGATGTTGCCATTTGAGCTCGAAATACGGCTACAGACACAATAAGATAAGTGTGTGCACACTGGGTGAAAAACTGTGATCTTAAAGAAATATTTGATAGATTTGGTTCTTAAGAGACACGTCTGTTTTAAGAATCAACACACCTGTTTTATGATGCGACACATCTCTTGTATGAACCGGCACACCAGTTAAACGAACCGATAACCATATTTTATGAACCGACACACCTATTTGATGACCCAACACGCTGTTTTATAAAACAAGACCGTCATAACATATTACCGGTATATTAAACATGCTAACTAAGTGCACATGTACCAACTTTATAGATTATGTCTAGATTTTCGTATCAATACACACGTGTCCCCAAACTGTTGGCGTATTTCCAAATAAACTAGTATTAGTAACGTACACTTTTAATATCGAATTTCAAAACTCCTTTCATAAAAGCTGGAAGACTAGTAATAAGTGTATAATCAGCCCATGTGCCACACATGTGACATATAAATATCGACCATAGTGGAAGAGATGTTGCCATTTGCTTCCATGGTACTTTGTTACTCTGAAAAGACAGAACACGGTTGTTGACTTGACTCACCAATACTGTGAACAATAAATGTATGTAGTATTCTAACCTATTTAAAGACGAAATGATAATACACAAGCCACACATCTTGGAAGTCGTATCCCATGTATATACATGTACATGGTCTATCTGAATGGTTTACACTGACAAACGATCATAACGGCTAGGATATTGCATTGGTTTATTAATGAGTGAGTGTGTAATTGCTGCCCAACAGCAAGAGAACAATTATTATTTATGTAATGCAGAGATGGTGATTGTAATGACTGATTTGCATTAGACAAACACTAGTTGGATCATTGCATTTCAGTGTTAGCACACCGAAACAGCCAACGGTCATATGCATGTCGCTCCAATAGGACACGTTATCCTTACGTCGAGCCAACCAGGTTTGCTCTTACTTTTAATGATGTGTGCTTAGCATTAAGAATCGCCATATAGTATATGGTTGTACTCTACCAGGGATATAACAGAACAGCCACATCTGGCTATCATGAAGTCGTTTCTTTGAATAACTCAAGAGTAACTACCTGACACGTTGGAAGTATTTGTGACTTAGAAGAGCTTAAAGATACCAAAAGGGTAAACGTCATCCGGAGACTACACAATGATCAACAGAAAAGGACAAAATGATAAATAACAATCTACAAAACATTACAAATCAATCCATTTGTAAACCGGTTCTCCGGGAGAGTAAATAGTTCCTGGCCCACTAGTAGCACCCGGTGATAGGTCATTAATGTCTTATGACGAAAGAACCGAATATTACTTATGATAGGCAGAACATATCCGTTGTCATTTGTGACACAGATATTCCGTAATGGCTTGCAAAGTCGGTGACTTCAACTGAACAACAAGAACCATTCTTTCAGTAGCTTCCCTGTTACCAGCAACCCGCTATCAAGGAAATCATGTATAACTCGAATACCTGGTCATGTCAAGATGAAACCACGAGTCTGATCGACCTACAAGTAGCGACCTTCGACTGTATCAATGTGGATACTGAATCCATAAATAAAGACAATATGCTATCGTCCTCATATTCTTTCAAATACATTCAAATCACAAATAAATATGGTTGTATCAATATAATGATATAACTAGCACGTATGGGTACATAATTTGTATTTATTTTTTCTCTTTGGGGAGATCCAAGTGCAGAAATACCAGATTTACCAGGTATATATATTACAATAATATGGTATCACGTGGTTCTGGTTAAATTAATCACATGACACCTATCGTATCACGTGGTAATGATCAATAGTTATATTTCATTTTATTATTTACAACGTACACTGGAGAATCGTTGTCTATAATTGATATTAAGACAATACAATATTACCCTCTTCGTTGTGTCAAACTCAATATTTTTTACAATATAATTTTTCTCTGCTTGAGTTATTCTCGGATGATCCTCTGGTGAGTCTCGTGCTAGAACAAACCAAAACATTACCCATATACAACAGAGACCACCTGTAGATAAAATAGTAAAAGAGGAATCAACGATAGTATTAGTAACAGAAACAATATTTATAGGAAGGGGGTGGAGTTTGGGCCCCGTCATTATTTGTATCCAAGTTCCTGTACCTAGCAAGAAAATTGAGGACAGGTAATCGAATTTCCACCTGTTTCTACACTTGGTCGATCAGATTAAGTGCTGGGGGTAAGCTAGTTTTATAGGTCAAAACATTCCCATCTGACCCTAATATGAGGAGAATACGTGTAACTGGGTGAGTAGCATTATAGTAAAGACATAAAAAGAAAGCCAATAAGAACAGGAAGAATACGTTGTATCATCTCCTAATAAAATAAGCGGTGTCGGGTAATATGTCTCTCAGACCTGGGTAATATTTTGGCATATTACCTAGACAAGACCACATTAATATCATTATTATACTGAGTGTCTAATTGTCCAGGTAATATGCCAAAA
>MJUT01039718.1:224602-236397 GCA_002080005.1 Gigantidas platifrons
AATTATTTTATGCAAATATTAACGAAAATCTAGCCGAACTTAAAACTACTGATAGCATGATGTATTGGAAAACGATACATGTGTTAATAAAAAACGAACGTTCTGCAAATACTATGCCACCTCTTAGAGATCGGGATAATAATTTTAATTTATCTTACGATTGTTTTGAAAAAAGCTGATATATTGAATAGACACTTTTGCTCTATTTCTGATCTAAATGACAGAAATAAAGACCTACCTTCTTTTGAAGTTAGGTGTAAAAATGTTCTCTCGCAAATAGTAGTGAGTGAGCAAGATATTTTGGATATGATTTCCACTTTAGATGGTAATAAAGCTGTTGGACCGGATATCATAAGTAACAAGATGCTTATTGCAGTAAAAGTTCAAATTTCCAAACCATTATGCATGTTGTTTAATAAATCTCTCCATCAAAATATATTCCCAACATATTGGAAATTAGCCCATGTCATTCCTTTATTCAAAGCAGGAGATAAATCATACCCTTCTAATTATAGACTAGTCTCATTGCTTTCATGTGTTAGTAAACTTTTAGAAAAATATTTTTAAGTATATCTTTAATCATTTACAGGGAAATACAATTATTGTGTAAAGTTCAGCCAGGTTTCTTACCAGGTTGCTCTACTACCCATCAACTTGTAGAATTATATCATAGAATTTTACTAGCTTCGGACAGTGAGCAATTTACAAGTGTAACGTTTGCCGATATAAGTAAAGCTTTCGACATTGTGTGGATAAAAGGGTTTTTACTCAAATTGGAAAAATATGGTACAGGGGACAATTTGCTTATCTGGTTAAATAGTTACTTATCAAACCGCACACAAAGAGTTGTGATAAAAGATGCTCTATCAAACATTGGTCAGCTTAAAGCAGAGGTGCTTCAAGGGTCGGTGTTGTGCCTGTTATTATTTTTGGTATTTATTAATGACATTGCAGATGGTGACTGGTTTAGGTAGATTATTTGCAGACGATACATCGATTGGGCATATTGCAAATGACAAAGATTCTTTACAAGACATGGTAAATATAGACTTAGCTTACCTAAATGATTGGTCAAAACGTTGGTTGGTCAAATTCAATCAAAAAAAAATATGGTCTTCAGTACCAGAGACACAAAACTTTATTTCAATTTTGATTTTGAGGGTGCTTTACTAAGAGATGTTGAATTACATAAACATTTATGTGTTACTTTTAGTAATGACTGTAAATGGACCAAAGATGTTGATAAACTTATACAAAAGTCTTCTAAACAATTAAATGTATTAAGAAAACTTAAATTTAAACTTAAACGAAACTATCTTGAAAAAAATTATTCAACATTTATAAGGCCAATTTTAGAATATGAGTCTGAAGTGTGTGGCCAATTCAACTCACATCGTTTAGAAAAAGTGCAAATTGAAGCCGCTCGTATTGTTTGTGGTTTTCCCAGTTACGCTAGTATGGCATCTATTTTTTAAGAAACTGGATGGGATAAATTAAAAGTAATAAGGGAAGTTAAAAATCTCACATTATTTTACAAAATTTATAATAATCTGACACCTGAATATTTATCAGATTTAATACCACCTACAGTTTCTGAAACTTCGAATTATTATTTACGTAACAGTCAAAATATAAGTCAACAAGCAAACAGACTTGCACTTCTTCAACAATCTTTTTTTCGTCAACTATTAAGCTGTGGAATACACTGGCTCTTGATATTCGACAAATCCCTATTTTAGCTCATTTTAAGTCGAAAATCCGTCAGATATATTTTCAACATGTGAAGAAATCCGCACACTTTTCATGTGGTAATAGCTATCTTAGTGTATTACACACGAGAATAAGAAACAAATGTAGTTCATTGAAAGAAGACTTGTATAGTACTAATTTAATTTCAATCCAAACTGTATATGTGGATACCAAAACGAAAATGCGAAACACTATTTGCTATTTTGCAATCGTTATATTGTAGGTAGAAAACAAAATGTTATCGTCAATGGCAATACTGAATATGAACGGGGTAGAACTAAATGTTGATACTTTGTTATTTGGAAATGCTTTTCTATCAGATGAAACAAATTGTGAAATATTTTTAATTATTCAAAAATATATTAAAGATACTGGTCATTTTTCTGTATAATTGTAACAAAGCAACCAGGTGAATTCCCTTACAGGTATACCATTTTGACAAAGAATGTTAACATGGTATTCGAATGATCATAATTGAAAATAAAACCTCTGGATGATCTTTGAAGACTATTTGATCTTACAATATAAATAGAAATATATATACTTACCATGACTTTTTTCCGCAACTAAATCCCAATGGATGAATGAAAGTTAATTTGTCCATTGCCACGTAGTACGCATTTGTGTCTGTTCGATATGTATCAATAGCTATATAGGTTATCTATATTTTAATCATATAGTCAATGAGGCTCCATGAGGGTTTTAATTGTTTAATTGTTTATTATATTTTTCTTCATGCCTTCATTTACTATAAATGTTTACTATAAATTTGTGTAATTAAATATTAATATGTTCAATGATGTTCAAACACGTGTTTCGAATCGTGCATTCTAGAATGTGTAAAAACAAAAGTTTCGGTTTGCTTACATATTTCGGCCAATGAAAAAGCTGTCAGAAATCTATATTTGGACATGAAATTGATGATTGAGGAGTGATATATCATCATCAACCAATAGAAAATGCTCTCTCAATTGGAAATTACGTCACCCCGAACATAAATCATTCCTGAAAGAAGATTCGTTTTGTTTTAGTTCAAAAACTTTGCCCATTTTGGTGAACATTTCTCCCTCAAAACACCCATGGAGTGTGTATATGTCTGATTTTTATTACATTTATGAAAATCTTTTTATCTTAACCGAAAGTTTACACGAAAACTACATTATTTACATCAGTTTATGATCCCCCCCCCCCTTTTCCCCCGTCTCATCAATACACTTTGTATAGACTGACTCCTTTCCTATCAGTTACTCTTGTACATATCTAATGTGGCGCTTATTTCAAAAGTAGTAAATTTATCAAAAATATATAGGAATGCTTACTTTTACCTGATTTTCTTCTGCAGATCATGAAATGTGTACAGTAATAGGTAATTACACAATGACTGTGACTCAAACAAAAACTAGCCAGTGTGTGTGTTATAAATAGAAAGTAGGCTACATTTGTTATATGTAACTGTATATATGATATTCAATTGGTTGAGCAACTGTGTATTTTGCAAGACTGATTTTACCATAGTTGACTAGTAATGCCCCAAAATGAAACTGTTCTGAGGCCCCCGGCAGGTACCCTGGGCATTGTGTTCATTGTAAGGAACCTTATTCAAAGTCATCTCGTTATGTTCATTTAGTTCAAAAGAAGAAAGATCCAAAACACACAGTTTTCTATGAATATGTAAAAAGAAAATGCAGTTGTGCAGATGATGACTGCATTTGTCGCAGATGCAACTTTATACTTCATAATGCAATGAAGCACAGGATAAGGATGCAACGGGGCCAGCAAAACACAATCAAAGTTGAAAGTGTAGATGGGGCATCATGTAGTACTACTGACACTGGAACAGAGTTTGAAGTTTCATTTGAAATTGACCAATCTGAGATAGAACAGGTCTCTGTAAGTCAGTATGAAACACATACTTCAGATCAAAATACATGTTATTTACAAGCAAAACAAATGTGTGAAAATTTGGCAGGCCATAAGCTATATATGTGATAAGACAACATCAAATAATAGATAATTAATTATACCTATGTCAAAAATTGATCTGTTCAGTGTGTATTTGAGTCAGGAACTGAAGGTGGAAAAAGATGTGTATGCAGGCAAAGTCATTTTATGTCTTACATGTTATCAAAATTTTATCAAATTTGATGATTCTCTAAATGAACTTTCAAAAATTGATGATTACTTAACTAAATGTTTGTCACAGTTTGATCAGGTGGAATATTGCAATGTAGACTCTGACAATCTTGACCATTACTGTTTTTATCCTGTTTTATAATTTGTAGCCAGTGAGTTTTATCCAACAAAGCTTTATTGTTGCCAGATTTGTACAAAACAATTTGAAGATTTAGTTGACAAAACAGCAAGTCAGTCTTTTTTCCCCTTTATTTGATCATGATATGAAGAAGATCAAACATGATTCAAATCGGCTGTTTAGGATGTTAAAATGTAGTTTAGGGCTTTCACTTCTACACTTCGTACCACGTCAAAAGAAAATGGGTAGAATGTTGTATAGAAATGGTACAAACTTGCTTGAGTGTTTGCATGTGGCACTTGTAGAGCAACAAAAGGTAACATCAGAACTGAAAGCAAACAATGATGCTTTAGCTAGAAAAATTGGTTCAGTTATAGAGGAGTCGTCAGTTGACAGAATTAATTATCTTGATAACTCTTTGAAAGCAACAAGGCAGTGTGTAAAATCTTACGTTTCCTCAAGAGTGAAAACAAATTGTGGTATCCCTAATATTCATTCATTCCATTTGATTGATGAAATTCAGAAAATAGATCCAGTTTTGAGGAATTTTATTTACAGACTTACAGCAAATGAACAAGAAGAAAAAATGCTTAGACAAAGTTGGTTCAAATGGGACGCACTGTATATTGGTACTGACGATTCCAATATAAGGTTCTTCCCTCGACTGTTCATAGCCAGTTGCATTTTTAATGCTCAGAACTCGCATTGTGTTGACCTCTCCACTCACTTCTGACTGACATTGCGGACAAATATAGTGGGTCTTCAACATATTTGATATCTATAATTGCTAGAATTGGTGCTGGTATTTGAAAGGACTCCTTGAGTAGATTTATTTCTAGCAAATGTAGTGGCATATCAAAGAAAAATGAAGTTATCAATTTTAGCAGCTTTGTTGTTGCTTCATTTGACAACCTTGATAAAAATCAAAGCTATGCCAAAGTAGTGCATGGAAAAGATAGATCTGCTTTCCATGGAACTACAATACAGGCAGCTTTCCCGAAATCCAGTGAAAAAATGAACCTTCAGAGTTAATTGGGGATGAAAAATCTTTGCCTCCTACCAAGGTTGGTTCAATGTTGGTGAAAAAATCGAATACACGATCGATGTCATCAGCCTTAATTAAATCACTGAAAGAACCAGAAGACAAAATTGGTGAACCCTCTCCCTTTAGAGGCAATAAATTTTCCCATTTAAGTTTGGAAGATATCAAGGAAACGGGTGATGAATCCTTGACATAGGAATGATCCGAGAAGAAATTGTCAGCATACAGTTTTCTGAAATATTTGGTACAGGAAAATGATATACAGGTCTTAAGACTTTTTTTTCATATTCTGAAACTGACACTGANTTAGAGGCAATAAATTTTCCCATTTAAGTTTGGAAGATATCAAGGAAACGGGTGATGAATCCTTGACATAGGAATGATCCGAGAAGAAATTGTCAGCATACAGTTTTCTGAAATATTTGGTACAGGAAAATGATATACAGGTCTTAAGACTTTTTTTTTCATATTCTGAAACTGACACTGAAAAATCCGAGTTTTGTTCAATTGCAGTTTTTGATGAGGCAGCAGATTCAAAGGCCACAGTTTTGAAAACTTTGAATATTCTTCACAAAATGTTTCAGATTGGGATAATGCTTCAGTATCTAATTGTTGTTGGGGACGGGAAATCTTATGATATTTTAATAAAATTAAAATCAGATTACGGAGGTTCATTAAGCTGGGTGTTGCCATATCCTGGATACTCGCACATACTGAAAAACCTATTGCCCATTTTCATGAAAATTTACTATGATGCTGGTTTGAAAGAACTTGCCCTTAAATACCATAAAGGGGCAACTCTGAAATCTTTGATTGAGTGCTCAAAATTTTCCATGTCGCACATATTTCTTCTTCACATGTGGGAGGCAATGTTCAGATTGCAGATTGACTTATTTTTTCAAATCACGAAGTTCAGACAAAATCCAAGATTTTCAAAAGGAACTTGAAGATGCGATACATATTGTTTTGAGAAATACTGAACAAGCTGAAGCTCCTGATACATGTACATGGGAAAACATTTTAGACCTGAAGACCCAGTTTGAAGGTACTGCTCAAAATTTCAAAGGCGATTTTCTAGCCTGGCGCGAAAACTCTTCTAATGTCAGTGACACATTCAAATGTTTGGACACATTTATTCATGTAGATTTCATCTCCTACCTTGGTTTGTATTTGGCTATTAGAAGTAGGGACTGGGATCTGCTAAATGCATATTTGAAAAAACTGTCCTGCTTATTTTATGCATTTGACAGACATAACTATATGCGTATCACCTAGCAGATTTGTCAACTTTCCCAAAAGCAGTTTTAGAACATTTCAGAACTGGATATTTTTCAGTCTCTTTGTCAGGGGCTTCATTCTATTCTATAGCACTAGACGAGGCTCATGAGATGGAGATCAATCTGAAAACCAAAAAAGCATCAATACATATAGTCAGACTTCTTTGGCAGCATTTACAGCCTATCTCCCTTACAGAGCTGAAACTATGCACAACTTGAAATCTCAGTTACAGCTTGAAAAGGGAGATAATCACAAACAGAAAGATGCTGCTGTAGGTTTTATTAAAGATGAAGAAAAAACAATAAGAATATGTATAGATAAACTAAGAGTTTCATCACTGTTCGTAACAAACATTGGAAAAACTCTTTGTCATTTATTTACACAGAGTGAAGCTTCTCCAACCCAAGCAGATAGTTTGTTGACTTACAGAGAGCTTGGAACTGAGGATATGAAAGATTACTTTGAGTGTTTTTTGTTACGTGTCACAGACTTGGCCTCAAAACCCCCACCTAGGCGACGTCGCAATTTAAAAACTTTTGCACCCCCAAAAGTTTCAGTGCACAAGCAGAAAAAGGAAGTTAAGGACAACACGACTGTTATAGAATGCCTACGGAAGCAAATTGCATTTTCATAATTAACAGGAAAAGCTGTTGTTGATTTAGATCAGTTTATCACCATTCCCAGAGCAATTTGTGAAACTTCTGGTATACCAGAAAATGGTCAAAAATCCAGTGCTACCAACATTTTGAAATCCTGGTATGGAGAAGCTTTTATCTCGAATTTACGACATGCCCCCACATAATTTACAGCCGCCATACTTGAGGGAATGGTCATGATAAATACAAGTCCACTCCAACAGCTACATAAAACTTTTGCTGACTATGCAGAATTCCTTTTTTCAAGATGGGTAGTAAAATCACATAAAACATACAACGCCACACAAGTGCATGCGATTTTTGATCACCCTAACAGACATGGTATAAGTGCAAAAGACATAGAAAGAGCTAGAAGAGACATTAATTGTGGTGACGAACATTTTGAAACTATTACTGGTGAATCAAATCTTCCAGGTAACTGGCGATCTTTTGCAAACAGAGAAAACTTGTGAACTTTCTCTCTCACCATTTTTTTGCACTTAGCATTGGAGAAATTTCCAAATAATGAATGTCATTTTACAACTACTGGAGGTTTCGATGACGAACACATTGACCATGTTTTAGGTAGTTATGTAGCTGTTGAAGGGGGAATTATTACATACCCTGAGATGATTGCTAATCACGAAGAAGGTGATAGCGGGGTCCGGTTACATGATGCAAAGGCTGGTGCTAGCAAAGTTATAATTTACAGTACAGACACATTATTTATTGGCTTACCACAGATTAAGAATTTGGAGGGTAAAACTGTTTATTTACATATCATGAACACTCCCTATGAAAAGTCATTTGTAAACATGTCTCGAATAATCCCATACATTTCAAATGACATGTCACTACATGAATTGAAGGATATTGAAAATTGCATCCAGATGCTTTATATTTGCAGTGGTTGTGATTTTGTATCTTTCTTTCTCGGATTTGGCAAGAAAATCTTTTTTGATTGCTTTCGACAAAATGCCCAGTTTATATCACAAGACTTGGGCAACAATAATGTTCAAGGTTTTTTTTTGTCTTTTATAGACTTGCGTCCTGTGTCTACTTTTCCAAACACATGGCAGCATTTCAGCTTGCCACATCAGTTAGGTATATGATAACATATAATGTGATGACAATGAACTCAGACATTTAACTGATACAAAATATAAAAGAAATAATGTGGGAAAGAGTTGTGTCAGAAGATCAGATGATCCCCAATGCTGATGCTTTGAAATTACATTGGCAGAGATGTTGTTGGAAACAAACACTGAAAACCATTATGACACTTAGTCCTCTGACGGAAAATGGGTGGGCCCTGAAAAACGATGAAATTTATGTTGTATGGGACACAGATGGCAACCTAAAAAGGGTCCAAGACACTATTCAGTGGTATACTAAATGTTGTCCGTGGAACATGGTTGCAATACAAACCGGTGTAGCTGCAAATGTCAAACTGACAAGACAGGGGAGAAAAACGGGTGGTTATTGTATAATGTTCAACACCAATTTTTAGAGTCTTTGGATTGGAGGTTTGTGATTGAAAGTGATTTGCGGAGAAGGACTCTGACCCAGAGAATGTAGATAATACTGTTCAAGATGTGCAGGATGGTGAATATAGGCTGGACTGGGAAACTTTTGATTACTTGACTGCATAATTTAAACACAGATTGAATGTTTTTATCTGAAAACTATAGTTAGTACTCCAAAAAACTAAAATCTCATAAATTTCAATTGTATTTTGTAGGTTTTTAAACATTAATACCATGGCTTTCAACAACTCATTACCCAATGTATTGGTTTTAGGACACAGTTTTGTTGCCCGACTTTGGAATGACATTCGTTTCAGTCATGACCCCTCGCATCTCCATCACAATTTTAGGCTAGCACAAGCAGCTGTCCGCTTTCTGGGATTTAGGGGTGGTGTTATTCAAACACTGATTGAAGATGTGCATGCCCATTTAAGACAGGAAATGTGTCAGCACCCCCTTCTCTGGTTATTTTACAGATAGGGGGCAACGACATTGATAGGCCAGATTTTGATATAGAAGAATATCTTCGAGATGTTTTATATCTGATTGACTTGCTCCAACATCATTATCTTGTACAGTACGTTGTTGCTTGTGAAATGTTCCCCTGTATTTCTACCCGTCACATACCATGTCATGAATATCAGGAAATTAAAGATTGAATAACTTTGGATTTAAACTTGGAACTATCACATACCTCTAATGCCTGCTTATGGAGACATCGCGAAGGCTTAATGACTAGTGATGAGTATTTTTTGGTTGATGGAGTACACTTAAACTTTATCGCAGTCTTAGAGGAATTGTCATGCAGTTTTTTCCACTATATTTTGGTGTGCATTACCATAGGCACTCGACGTCTGGACCCCCCTTTCTCCACAAAGTTGAATTTCAATAAATTAAGTTTTTTCCTTAAATATGTGTATTCTGGGCCCCCTTTTCCTGGATTCCCTCCCCCCTTTTCCACAAAGTTGAATCTCACTAAATGTATGTTTTCCCCTTAAATACGATTGATTTGATTTTTGGTGTTTAATGCCACTTTCAACAATATTTCAGCTATATCATGGCGACCAGTGTTAGTGGTGGAGGAAGCCGGAGTACCCGGAGAGAACCACCGACCATGGGAAATCAACTGGTAAATCACTTGCGGCTGCGAGTCGAGTGCCCCCTTAAATACGGGTATAATATTTAATACACATATTTAAGGTGAAAACATAAATTTAGTAATATTCAACTTTGTGGAAAAGGGGGGTCAATCGGGATAAGGGGGTCCAGAATACACGAACATTGTATTTAAGGGAAACAAATAATTTAGTGAAATTCAACTTTGTGGAAAAAGAGGGGGGGTCCAGACGAGTGCCTGTGTGCATTTCCTACACTTTTTAGCTCACCCCACTGAACACCCTCCACCAACAAAAATCCCACATTCTCATTATTTTTTATGAATTTGATCTTTTGTACTTTTAACACAACTCCACATATTTATATTTTCATCACGTTTTATGTTACTCTTGATTTCATTGAAAACCAAATGATTTTAATGTATGACCTATGACCTATATTGTGACTGGATCAACATGGGTTGATCAGAATTATTACTCACAATTTATTTAACTGATATCTCCCACATATAACTTGTGACCAACATGGGTTGATCGATATAATACAGGACTTGTGACCAACATGGGTTGGTCTATATATAATACATGTATCTGTGTGGTGAGAGCAGTTTGGACCTATAGACTGGAATTTTTACTGTACCAATTGTAACTTGACAAGTAAATTGTGCACTTGTTTTCATTATTTGAAGCAAATAAAAATGTACATGAATCTTGTACAGCAACAACATTTATTGATAACGTCTTTACAGGTTCCAATCCCATTTCTGTTAACAGACCTGTAAATTTTATGATTTAGATATGGGGATTATGTATTCAAAATTAAATGTGACAGATTAATTTATAACTCTGAATAGGTCAGTAAATCAGACAGAATTAATTGTTAACATCAATGCATTTACTTTCAGATAGTTACTTTTCAAGTAAGTAAAAAATATACACGTCGGATACCTGGGTTTTGGCAAAAATCTTATTTTTTCCTGTTTATTTTTGTTGGAATATTTCTTTTCTTCAAATATAATATAAAATTATATAGCTTGAAGTTCAAAACTTCAAACTATATCATTTTATGTTATATTACTTACTTGGTGCTGGAACTTTTCACACCTTTCATGTTTATATTCATGTACCTTATTTAATCTACCTTTCTAATGCAGGATTGATTTTTTTCTTTGTTTCTTTGAATATTGAGCTGTAATTAAATTTTTCTTATTTTAACATTATAAACTCTGATTTGAGTGAATTTGTTAATTGGTTGCTATTTGTCATTTTGGTCTTTTTTTTTTAAATCTCATGTTCAATTAAATTAATAATTCATTGTACATAGGATTTGTTCAACTTTCATAAAATTTATGAACGATTTACTCTGTTAATAGTTTATGGAAAAGAAATACACTTGGAAACTAATATGTACAGTCATCTGTCAAATTTCCGAAAAATAATTGACCAATCGCGTGCCGCGTAACAGAAAATAAGTGGTCGACCTCCGCTATTGTTGACAATCGGTCTTGGGAACAGATAATCGGGGGTATATATGCAAAATAGTACGAATATGACATTAAACCAGTGGCACAACAGCTGATGGGGCCCACAATGTTAGTGCATTCCATCCGTTTATTTTTCAGAAATCAGGGAAATCGACAATAATAAGAAAGGAGTAGGTATGATAAGGGCAGAAATTGGCCTAAAATATAGGCAAATTTTAAATAAAAAGTATAGCTTTCATTGTTTGTTGATTTTATAAGATCTTTACCCCATCTAATATGTTGGTAACAATTTTCCATATTTGCACGTGCGATGACGTCACACTAGTCAATGAAAGGTCTATTGTTTCGTGAAAATATATGAAATCTAACAAGAAATGTGTATTTAATGTCAATTTTCAATATAACCACAAGCGGGTACCAACGGCATATTTTAGTATGATGTTTAATATACATAAGCACATATCTCATTTAATTTTTATGTTGGTACCCGAGTGTGGTCAGTATGAAATCTGCAATCAAAAAATAATTTTAAGGTAGATTTCACGTCAGCGGCCATTTTTTATTGACAGTTTTCATCCGTAATAGACAGAAATAGAAATCGACCATTTAATCTCATCCAAAATAAAGTTGGTAACGTAGTTGTTTTGCTACGGGAGTATGGTAAACTTGAACGATTTTTATGAAAAAGTTTTGACGTTATTTAAATAGAAAAAAA
>MJUT01039718.1:236540-259349 GCA_002080005.1 Gigantidas platifrons
AAAAATCACGTAATACTATCAAAATCAGATCAGTAGTATCTTAGAAATTAGACATGTAAACGACACATCAGAACTTTCTAATTTTAGTAGTCCCTTTACTTTTTATTATTGTTAATTTTTTTTATTTGGACTTACCTATATAGCTCTTTCACAAAGTGAATTTCCGATAAATTTAATTTATATATAACTTAATTCTACCAAACCAATATTCACGTGGCTGTGGCGTAATGGTTAGCACACATGACTGCCGATAACAGTCTGTGACTATACTTTAATAGTCCTAGGATCGAATCATCGAAATTGTTCTGTTTTTTTTTTGTTTTTTTGTTTTTTTTTTACAAAATCATTATGCATCATAATAAAATGTTTTTGATGTCCTACATTATGAAATGTTAAAATAATCGTTAAAACAAAATATCAAATGTCCATGATGTTATAGCACTTCATTTTGGGTTAACTACTCCGAGCAAACTTTTTTAAAGCATGACAAATAAAATAACTTGATATTTATTATACAGACACAAAATGAAATTCACATGTTCAGATTTTGAGAACCGATTAATGTTTATTTTGATAGATTATCATTATATTAAAGTTTGTCCCCATTTTCCATGATATTACAATTTACATACAGATGCTTATTTAATATCGGTACTTCAGTATCCATTCATTGGACTGTTAGAATGTAAGTTTAATCTTGACGGATTATTGCAAGTAAATTATGAACTGACCATAATGAGAATAAAAAACACGATTTTCCCGTACAATAAAAAAAACCACAAACATCATTTTAAAATCTTTGGAACAATATTGATTATTAAATAGCATGTATGAATCTATTGATGCTATACATTCCCCAGTTCTTTAAATTGTGAAATGTTGGGTAACATAATAAGATAGAAATATAGCTGATAATTTTCTAGTACAAATTCTTAATCATTAGTAAAAGTGATCGTTGCTTACCACCAAGTGAACAATTCTTCAGCTATACCATGGAAAGAGCAAGTTAAGTTTATATCAAAATGGTGCTGTCTGGTTTGTTCTAGACTAACACACTTAGTTGGAATTTTTAGTTCCATCTCAATGCTGCGCGGATAGACATGGAGATTCACACATTATCATGATTCCGAGCCAACCAGTTTTTGTTCTAATGATTTACTGTCGTGTGCTTAGCAGAGATGCAACACATACTAATTGTATACAACTTTTAATTACAAATATAAAAAAGAAATAACGTTAGAGAAATGACGTAAGGAAAACGAATCGTATAATAAAGAATAACATTGCTATCGTTGCCTTGTTTAGTGCCGACTGAAAAAACGTTATATAATGAACTGAAATTGATCACTTTTATACAATTTAAACCATGAAAGTGTTTAGAAAAAACAAAGAACACAACTTATTCTCATAAAGAAATATATATTAACGGTAAACATATGTTCGTATATGGCTGAATATTTTTTTTTCAAATCTTAATAGCATATTATACATGTACATTAAAACTCAAAAGCAGAAAAAGGAGAAACTATAAAGTTCAGAAAAATAAACCGTTAGAAAGGGTAATATATAAGACTTTCTAAATGTTGCATTATTGTGGCCAGAGATTGTTGTGTGGTTACTGTGATGTGCTCGTCACATGGATATTGACTTTCGTAATGACTAGAGTGCAAATCTCACCGACACTAAAAGTTANTTGATGATGACAATGAAGTGAAGCTTCTACTGAAGAATTTAATGCATCTATGACATTGGATTTTTTTTCGATAAGCATTATTATGTTTGATCACCATTTTCACAAAGAAGTACAAGTATGTACCCTTGTCCATCGATCTGCACGTTCATACGACCATGCACCCTAGGTTTTGGTAAACTTATGGATATACGTCAGGATCTTGAATATAATAAATGGTATAGTCACGATAGTACATTAATGATATTTTGTATTGGATAATGTCTGATATTGTCCTTGATATGTCATTGTTGCCTCCGTGTGTTGCATAAGTCGTTGTTAACACAAACATTGGAAATACAGAGTAACACCACTAACCTTTATAACATCATTTATTAAACTCCAACCAGAATTACATATCAGCCTATTTATATCAAAATTATAACAATAGAACTCCGTTATATTATTGTCACAATAAACAATGAACAGTTCATACACAATCAACGGATCTGGAATACAAAGGAAACGGTTCGTCTAGAACAATTGACTGATCCAATACCGACAAAAATAAAACGGGTATTTTGTTAGCACAATTGACGGATCCAAATCTTAATGGTGATCCGCGACACCGTGTTACCCTTAAGCACTGCTGCTAATTATGTAGGAATAGGTTCAATTTTCATTTACAAGATAGGTATGATTAAGCAATGAATTTGGATAAAAAACACAACAGTATTTACTAATAGTTAGGTCACTGTTAACTGAGAGTTCCAATAAAATGCTGTGTCTTTAAGACTAGACATCAGCTACTAGATATAGCTTATGTAATCATATGCGGGCATTATGATTCCCCGATAGTACATATCTTTTGGCCATTGTGTTGTCTGTTTTCCCCCACTATAAGATATTGTATATCGGGTATTATTAATCTAAAGAAAAACAATATATGAACCTCTAGCCATACAGTGATTGCAGAGGTTTTCATGATTTATTATACGCCCGCTCGATGAGAGTCGGGGTTACATAGGGATCCTCATGTCTGTTCGTCCGTCAAACTTTTGGTTTCCGGATAATTAAAGTACTGTTCAACCGTATCTTTTCAAACTTTCACACATTGCTGTGTACCATAAAATACAGGTCAAGTTTGATTACGGTGTATTTCACATTTACAGTTCATGAGTTATGGCCCTTTTTCTCTTAGAAAATAGGAACTTTTTAGATTTCCGGATGATATTCAAAGTTTGACTCAACCAAATCTTTTGAAACTTTAACACAGTGCTGTGGACCATTAAATACAGGTTAAGTTCGATTACTGTGTATTTACATTGACCGTTCCTGAGTTATGGCTCTTTTTCTCTTAGAAAATAGGGATTTTTAGATTTCCGAATGATATTTTAAGTACCGCTGAACCAAATCTTTTCAAACTTTAACACAATGCTGTATACCATAAGATACAGGTTAAGTATGATTATGGTGTATTTTACATTTTCCGTGCATAAGTTATGGCCCTTTTTCTCTTAGAAAATAGGGACTTTCTAGGTTTCCGGATGATATTTAAGGTACTACTTAACCAAATCTTTTCAAACTTTAACACAATGCAATGTACCATAAAATACAGATTAATTTCAATTACTGTATGGTGAAATTGACATTTACCGTTCATGAATTATAGCCCATTTTCTCTTAAAAGATAGGGCTTTAAGGGTTTCTGGATGAAAATTTGGAATCCGGGCTCTGTGATCACCAGATCAACTTTCTTTAGTTTTATTATTATAGTATTCTAGTTTTTTAAGGTATGCAGGTAAAATAAAATTAAGAAGATTTGACATCTCAAGGTCTATGTTAATTTGTCATTTTGTGGTTAATTGGGTGAGGGTTTTTTTCAGTTAGAAGGGCATCCGTTTCCATGGATTCATTTTAAATATTGTATTATTCAACATGAATTATATCCTCTCCTACGGCTATAGCACTGCTTTACCATGCTGTGCAGTTGACTTGGTTCCCTTGACATTCTATTTACTGAGAATATTTTCCTCTCTTGATTTAAAAAATAAAAAGATCAACATTCGGTTATAAAAAGAAAAAAAAACAATTTACAGAGCTCAGCATTGACGAGTTTCTGCGGTTGCTAGGGATAATATTTGGTTACTATGGACATTGTCAGGTTTAAGGAATTCTCATAATATTTTTCAAGTTCAAGATTTTATTGATAACACTCAGACACATAAATGTGTTACATGAGGACATAACATATATACAGTATTACATGGCGAAATGATCATATATTATCAAAAACATTAAAACATACCAGCAATTTTCTTTATGAACAATGATAACCTTTTATAAACTTCTACATTACAAAAAGATAGGAAACAATTCATTTTAACAATACTAGGATAAGTAATATAATACCAAGGTAAATATATACGTCTCAGGTTTACTAAATATTCATTACAACAAACAAATAACAAGTGGAACTCATCACCAATTGATTGTCCACACAAAGTACAAACCCCCTCATCTTTAGGAATATTATACCACCGCCCAGTTTCTATTGGAATTCGTAAATTTGACGCCCTTAATTTTGTAATCCAAGTTCTAGATTTCTCGTTTAATCTCACTAAGTAATTTTCTAACCCAAAGTCCTTTTTGAAAGAGCCATAAAATTGTCCTCGAGATGAATTTTCAATATCATTATACCATGAACTGACAAACTGATCTGTTAAAATTTGGTTAAGATATGTTTTATCACAATATCCAACCTGATTTATAAAAATATATCCTAAGCCAGTTCTATTTAATATAGATTCTACATAATTAATCCACTTGAAATTATTCTGACCCTGATTTTTTAAACATAACATCAGCCTGTATAAGGAACTACTCAATTTTGTTTCATTATTTACAAGTTTACACCAATATGAAATCATACGAAGTTTTACTCGAATTTCCAAAGGATATCTACCTAATTCCCCATAAACCATTTACAGAGCTCAGCATTGACGAGTTTTTGCGGTTGCTAGGGATAATATTTGGTTACTATGGACATTGTCAGGTTGAAGGAATTCTCATAAAACATTGTATATACTGGTTAGTAAATGATAAGATGTCTCTGCTAAGGTGCTGTTGTAGAAATGTTTTCTTGATTAACTGAAAGGTCCATGAGATCTACAGGAAAATACTGTGCATAGGGAAACCTGTTGCTATGGACGGGCCATAACTATGAATAAAAATATCAAAATGTATTTTTGGAATATGAAATGATATTTGTAGTGTGTATAGCTTGAAAAAAAGTGTACCGCTTAGTCAAATATCAAGTCAAAATATCGTAGATGTCAAAATTCAACCTTTAATTGCAATAATATAGATTAATTTAATGTTTACAAAACCGTTGCTATGGTGACATAACTACGCAAAAATACTATATGCTACCATAGAGCATTGGAATATCATTTGTAGGGTGTACATGCACATAATATAACATTTTGTCGAAAAGACTATACAAGANACAAGTTTACACCAATATGAAATCATACGAAGTTTTACTCGAATTTCCAAAGGATATCTACCTAATTCCCCATAAACCATTTATAGAGCTCAGCATTGACGAGTTTTTGCGGTTGCTAGGGATAATATTTGGTTACTATGGACATTGTCAGGTTGAAGGAATTCTCATAATACATTGTATATACTGGTTAGTAAATGATAAGATGTCTCTGCTAATGTAATATCTATATAAACAGTTTCTGAGATTGGGCCAAAATCGGCCCTTATCATACCCACTCCTTTAGCAGTACGCTGCCATTTTGTTTCTTACCCTGTATTTATTTCTAGTATTCGTGTGGACCCAGGACCCATATCGTTACTACCCAGAAAATACGTACCCCCGTGGCAAACACGGGGGAATTAAGGTCCATCGGTCAAATGCCTGTGATAATTATTGCTGAAAAGAAAACAATATAAGACGTTTCAATATTGTCTACGGTATAAATAAACGAGATCTTTTGTTCTACAATTTTCATGACCGATGAAAATGTCAACATTTTCAAATTAGAATCACGTGACCCGTGGTTTTACCAGCGACGCCATTAATGGGTTTGCTGTTCGACTGGAGGATAAGGACCGGGACAAGTGGAACATATCATTGGTCCTATATTTTCTTTTGTTGTGGAAACTTTGACAACAGACCAAATACGATGACATAAATTTGGTTGTATCATTAGAGAAAACCCAAGTAACAGCCAACATCGGTATTTAAGTACAGAGAGTATCGGTTATGTAAAATGTTATTATTTTATGTACCCATTAACGGTTATTCCTATCTACTCAGAATAAACATTACGATACGAGACATACAGATGATCTAAGTTCACACTTCATTAACACCATATCACGTGATACATTCATACTTATCACTGATTGTGTTGAATCATGCTTAAAGCAAGATAATAACACCATATCAGGTGCTGGTCATAATTATCACTGATTGTGTTGAATCATGCTTACAGCAAGGTAATAACACCATACCAGGTGCTGGTAATAATTATCACTGATTGTGCTGAATCATGCTTAAATCAAGATAATAACACCATATCAGGTGCTGGTCATAATTATCACTGATTGTGTTGAATCATGCTTAAAGCAAGATAATACAACCAGATCAGGTGCTGGTCATAATTATCACTGATTGTGTTGAATCATGCGTAAAGCAAGATAATAACACCATATCAGGTGCTGGTCATAATTATCACTGATTGTGTTGAATCATGCTTAAAGCAATATAATAACACCATTTCAGGTTCTGGTCATAATTATCACTGATTGTGTTGAACCATGCTTAAATCAAGATACGAGTGAAGTAAACGATTACACGTTGTTTTTATTGGCCTTGATGTGTGGGCCATGCACTGAGCAGATGGTTGTGCTTATATTTAAGGGTTGGTGTTATGATGCTTAGCGCCAATTTTAACAATATTTTAGCTATATATCGTGGGGGGTCAGTTGTATTGTTGGAGGAAACCAGAGTACCCGGAGAAAACCACCGACCTGTCGCAAGTCACTGACAAACTTAATCACATAATGTTGTATCGAATACACCTCACCTGAGTAGGATTCGAACTAACAAGGTTATTGGCGATAGGCACTGATTGCATAGGTAGTAATAAATCAAACTACCATACGATTACTACCTCGACGGTCCCTGAAGAAGTGTGGAATTTGTACATTGTAACAATTCAAACTGTGAAAATGATAATAATTATAAAAAACACTGTACATAATTTAGCACTAAATACGTTTTTATTAAAAAAGTAATCAACAAACTAAATGACAAATTTATAATGTCTTAGATATATCGTCCATGTCTGAGAAAACTATTATTAGTAGATTGATTTTGTTCATGCTGCGAAGGTGACAGAGAGTTCATCCACCTCAAATTTAATCTCTGCCTCCTGTAGTGTATCCTTTGCCCAGGGTTGACTTTCCCCACTCGCAAAAGTAACGTAAATTATTGCTCCAAACGCATAAAATGCTGCTCCTACATAAAACACGTTCCTCCATTCCTCTGGTGAATCCTAGGGTAAGACAAGTAAAGTTCATGTTATATTTCAAATATTAAAGATCAACGTATTTTGGTGATTTGCAAAATATTAGATTTACTTGACAACTGCATTGTGAGCGGTAACTTCAAGGCACAATAACGGCTTACAATAAACGCTTGCGATAAAAATAAAATAGTTGTGTTGGTACTCATTTCTCGTTACCCTTCCGGAGCACCCTCTGGTTTCTAGTGGAGTTCGTGTTACTCGATCTTTAGATTTATGTGTATGTTTTGTAGATCATTGTTTGTGCTTTTGTACTTTTTCTTTTGGCCATTGTGTTGTCTATTCTTCTTCAATATACGGATTCTGATTACCCCTTTGGTGTATTCAAACTCTTCTTATATCATATATGTTCAGGTTCCCCAAAAGCGTGTTGGTCTAGTACATTATTATATCATCGACTATAATTTGTTCTCGCCATGATATAGCTGACAATTCATCATTCGACGTTAAGCAACAAGTCGCTGACACACTCTATGTTTAAAGGAGCTATTTACATTTGTTCTGTTATTCAAGGAAGCTCAAAGTGCCATTTTTCTTTAGAAAGAAAGAATATGTATAATTTATTCTATTCGTGAATGAAGACATTGAATTGAGAATGACAATCACAGATTACTCGAATAAATCGAATTAAAATTAGCGGTTTGTTCGACTTCCAATAAATGGGATTTTATGATATCGTTATTGATTGACGTACATTTGGAGTTAAGGCTCCTGCTACAATGGGTGATATCATTCCCGGTATTGTCGCTATTGTATTTGATAGACCAAACATTATACCAGCATATCTGAAGAAAATGAAATGATATACGAAAAATAAAGCCCAGATATAACCCTTGTAATTTGATTGTCGTTCTTCTCTTCTAAATCTCAAGAACGTTTAATATCGTTTTTTTTTCAAATAGCAGCAATCAAAAACAACAACTTTGCCAAAATCCAACAGCAAAGTTATAAAAAGAGACATAATCGATACCCCCTATACACACAAGTACATGACCGATAGCTTCCACGGCCACAATCGATACCCCTACACTCAAGTACATGACCGATAGCTACCACGGCAAAAATCGACACCCTCTACACAGAAGTACATGACCGATAGCATCTACGGCCAGAATCGACACCCCCTACACACAAGTACATGACCAATAGCATCCACGACCAAAATCGATACCCCTACACTCAAGTACATGACCGATAGCTACCACGGCCAAAATCGACACCCTCTACACAGAAGTACATGACCGATAGCATCCACAGCCAAAACCGATATCCCTACACACAAGTACATGACCGATAGCATCTACGGCCAGAATCGACACCCCCTACACACAAGTACATGACCGATAGCATCCACGGACAAAATTGATATCCCTACACACAAGTACATGCCCGAAAGCATCCACGGCCAAAATCGATATCCCTACACACAAGTACATGCCCGAAAGCATCCACGGCCACAATCGATATCCCTACACACAAGTACATGACCGATAGCATCCACGGCCAAAATCGACACCCCCTACACACAATTACATGACCGATAGCAACTACGGCCAGAATCGACACCCCCTACACACAAGTATATGACCGATAGCATCCACAGCCAAAACCGATATCCCTACACATAAACACATGACCGCTCACCTTTCAGGCTTGGTACAAACACTTCAATAAAAAGTGGCGGTGTAAGACTAGTTACATGGGGCCAACGAGAGATGATATACATCTTCAAAATGGAATCGCTATGTAATATAATATCTATATATATATAATGTATCTTATGTAGTTTTACGTTCTGAGTTTCGTGTTGTGATATTCGTTACGGTTTTCGGATTGTAGGAGGGCTCATGTTTTATTTACGTTATTTGTGATTGTAGGAGGGCTCATGTTTTATTTATGTTATTTGTGATTGTAGGAGGACTCATGTTTTATTTATGTTATTTGTGATTGTAGGAGGGCTCATGTTTTATTTATGTTATTTGTGATTGTAGGAGGACTCATGTTTTATTTATGTTATTTGTGTTTATTTGCGTATGATGTTTTGTTGTAGTTGTTGTTTTTTTTTTTTGCTTGTCTTCGTGTTGTGTACCCCTTGTTGCCAGTTTCCCTGCATTGTCTATTTTTGAATGCCCTTCCGTGTTCTGTAACGTTTATTGCTAAAAAGCATGTGATTAAAACAAAACAGTTGTTACACGATGGTTGCCACTACTGGAGCAGGAACTGTTTACTATTTGAATGGACCAAATTTCACCTCCGACCTAGTTGTGTTTGTGCTTTCCTTTTTCGTTGTTTGGCCATTGCATTGTCTGGTTTTCTTCGATTTGGGACTTTTATATAAAAATCATATGACACATTGCAACATAATATCGGACAGCTCAACTGCAGTAAATTACATATATAGGTAGCATCAGTACACTTACTTCGGTGCAAGATCAATAAAGTTAGCAGACAATCCACCATTTGCAAAACTCGTTGACATAACAGCTATGCAAAGAAATGCAATAGCTACCTCACGTTTTTCACACGGTACAAATCCAGTTGCCACCAGAAACACACCTGCCCCAACATTACCTGTCAACTCAAATTATATGATATATATATTACATTCTAATATGACGTCCTTCTTTCGCTTTGCAAACAAACGAGCGATTTATTTAGATGGCAAAATCTTATTAGCACACACATGCGCAGTGTACACGTTTAAGCCAGGTGATAAAATCATAAAATATAATTAATTACACGATTGTTAACGTTTAAAACATATACATTAACTAATAATACTCAACATTTTCCAAATTAATAAACATGAGATGTGCAATTTAAACGTGCACACACGATAGTATTGCTACGGATGCTCCAATTTTAAGACTGCCTTTACCGTCGTAAAAGCACATGTTGGAAGTCACCGTCTGCATGAATTGTGTGCGACATTGTCTGCAAACGTAAATATAGATTACCGTCTTTCCCATGAGAGTATTAACACTACTGTGTTGTGAGTTTTAATATGGGTTGGCAGATATTAGTATATCGCTACTGCTCGGGATACTAATATCCTTCCAACCCATGTTAAAACTCACAACACATTAGGGCTTCCATGAATTATTTCTTAAATTTACGATGCAACATCTGAAAACAAGAATGTCTTAAATTAAATTTATGATAATAATCAAATTTATTTGAGTTTTAGTAGAAAAATGAAATTAAACTCACAAATAGCTTGATATATTTTTCTTGTCTTGAGTGGTGGTAAGATAGTGCCAACTTCTGAGATAGTCAGCAGAATGACCTGCCACCACGGACATTATTGCACAACATATATAAGGGATGGAAGATATGGCTCCATTCTGTAAAATATGAAAACAATATATGGTTGCTACAATAATGTGCCATCGTAGAGATAGCTCGAATGCCCTAATCCACCTATATAAGAACAATCACTTTCCTGAAATGATACATGGACTTTAATAAAACCAATTGTATAAGCCCCTCTTATTGCCATAATACGAGCATCGGTGTTTTAGTAGGTACATTTTTGTACCATTCGATTCGTTTTCAGACATTATCAGAACACTTTCCAACCCTTCCAGAGAACCCGAGTAGGTTTCTATTGTTCAGTAATTAGTTTTCGGTGAGATATTTTTTCGACCACTGTATTGCCCACCTCTCCTTCGATTTAAGGCTGATGGTTACCCTTCAACAGTTTCGTATTGTCAACTTTAAGATACACAGTATATTCTGCTTTCATCAGATGTTGCGCTTTGAACTCGAAACACTGGCTACACACACAACACAGATAAGTGAGTACACACTTCATGAAAATCTGAGATGTTAGAAAAGTATTTAATCATCCATGGAAAATTTGATTCTAAATTCTTGTATGAACCGACACTAGGGCATATGAACATACACATCTGTTTTAAGAACAGGCACCACGTTTTATTAACCGTCGCATGTTTTATGAACCGACACTAGGACTTATGAACGTACACATCTGTTTCAAGAACATGCACCACGTTTTATAAACCGTCGCATGTTTTGTGAACCAACACACTTGTTTTATCAAACAAGAGAGTGGTAACAACTGACATATTGTATTATACATGCGAACTAAGTGTACATGTACCAACATTAGAGATTATCTCTTAACAAACGAAACATGTGACATATATCGACAAGAAATTCCGTATCAATACACACTTGTCCAAAAACAAATCACGTGTTTCTCAATAAACTATTATTGGTAACGTACACTTTTAATATCGAATTTTAAAACTCCTTTCATAAAAGCTGGAAGACTAGTAATAAGTGTATACTCAGCCCATGTGACACACACGTGACAAATAAATATTGACCATAATGGTAGAGATGTTGCCATGTGTTTCCATGGTACTTTGTTAGTCTGAAAAGAGAGAACAAGACTATTGACATGGCTCACCAATAATTGTATATACTGTTTTCAACATATTTTATTTTTCAAAAGGACTAAAGGATAAGACACAAGTTAAATAACTTGGACTAATAGAATCTAACACCGGTGACAGGTCAAGAACAATAAATCTCAGAAAACCAAGGGTAAGATTTCAATCGTTCTCTGACGAGGCTTTCCCGAGTCAGAGAACGATTGAAATCTTACCCGAGGGTGTCTGAGATGTCTCGATCGTGACCTGTCATCGGTGTTTGATTATTTTTCTTACACAGACATCCCCAAATTAGTTTTGTTTCTAGTATGTATATTCGAAGACGACCGCATCACAACCATCAATGAAATAATACGCAATGTGAAAGAAACACCAAATGACGAACGCTTCAAATTGTAATAATATTTAAAATTCGACATTCATATCACAATAAATATAACAATAGTAACGAAAACGTTTGTTTTTAACCGAACAAATCAACACAAACACTGCTCTTAGAAATGTATGTAATTTCACTGTGACGTCAATAACTCGGTCAGCTGATTGATTCAGTGAACAGGAAATCGATAACTGTTGACACAAATCATACGCAAGCGTAAACAAATGACACGCCATTAAGAGTTAGTAAAAGATAGATTTGACTTTGGATAAAGTTATATTTTGTAAAGCATATTTTATTTTAATCACATCTACAAACAATACTAACAAAGGATCACAAGCAGAGTTATAGATAACACTGCAAAATCTTGAAGCGACGATTATTTTTGGCGGGTATCAGGGCGTGTAGCTTGTCTCACACCGGGGGGTGTAAGACAGAAAAATCTGTTCCCGTGAAAATTGAGAACTACTTTATCCTCTGTGTAAATTGTTAACCTATCATATGCATATAAATGATATCGTTAAATGGTGTGATTCCAACACTGAAGGACAAATTATACTAATCTGGACATTGCATTGCTGTAACACTGAGTGAATAATTGTTGCCCAACAGCATGAGAACAATTATGCAGCTATATCATGCAGAGATGATGCACATAATGTCTGGTTTGCATTAGGGCAACACTAGTGTATTTCAATGTTAGCATAACGAAACATCTAACAGTTAGATGCATGTCATTCCATTTTGCATGTTCTACTGGCCGCGAGCCAACATGTGTTTGCTCTTACTCTTTAATGATGCGTGATTAGCTTCGAATTGTAAATAAACGTTAGAGAAAACCGAAGGGGAAATCAGGAATGGACAATCCAGAGACACTGGCAACATTGGACACACAAGACACAGGACAAATAAACGTTAGAGAAAATTGAAAAGAGGAAAACAAGAATGTATAATCCAGAGACACTGGAAACATTTGTTACAAATAACACAGGATTTAAATAAACGTTAGAGAAAACCGAAGTGGAAATCAGGAATGGTCAATCCATAGTCACAGGCAACATTGGGCACACAAGACACAGGGCGAAGACAAACAAAACCCCAAAGCACAACATAGAAAACTAAAACGATGAGCAACACGGACCCCACCAAAAACCACGGGGTGTACACATGTGCTCCCGAATGCTAAGCAGTTCCAATAGTATATGGTTCACTCGACCAGGGATCGAACTGGACTCACGATTAGCACACTAACCTTGCACCAATTTTCAATTCATTCACTACCACAGCCAAACCTTGTTATCTAAAATTCGCAAAGGTCGTTTGTTTGAATAACTCGAAAGTAAATATTTGATAAGTTCGTAGTACCTTTGGCTTAGTTTATCGTGAATAACTCGAATACTCGGTTATGTCAAAGTAAAATCACGAGTCTCTTCGACCTAGACGCAGTGATGGTCCATTAAATCAGTGGTTATGCTGAATCGCTAAATGGATCAAATGTGATATCATCAATCATAATCTTTAAAACGCATTCAAATAAAAAAATAACATTTTATCGATATTATGACATTCCTAACCACTTAGTAAGGGCACTGGTGGCTCAATGAGTTGGGTAGTTGGATTACCTAACAACTCATACAAGCCTATCACCAATACGGTGTGGGTTCGCGCGCGGCTTTGAAAACTGCATAAAAGGGTGCACTCGATTCGCAGCCGCAAGTGATGGAGTTTACCAGTTACTTGCCCATGGTCGGTGGTTCTCTCCGGTTTCTTCCACCACTAAAACTGATCGCCATGATATAGCTGAAATATTGCTGAAATTGGCGTTAATCACCTAAAAATCAAATCCTAACCACTTATGAGTTATACATTTTATTTCTTTTTTCGCAATAGATCAATAGTTATATTTCTATTTTTTTTACAACATACACACGATAACCGTTGTCAAAACAAGAAAATATAATTACCCTCTTCGTTGTGTCAAACTCTATATTTTTTATAATATAATTTTTCTCTGCCCGAGTTATTCTCGGATGATCCTCTGGAGAATCACGCACTAGAACAATCCAAAACAGTATCCATATACAACAGAGGCCACCTGTAGATAAAATGATACAGGAATCAACGATAACATCAGTAACACAAGCGATATTTACCGTGAGAGGGGGGCATGTTTAACCCCGTATTTTTTTATATTGACGTACTTGTAGCTAGCCAGAAAAGTGAGCTGTTATCGAGTTTCCATCTGTTTTACAATTTGTAGATTAGTGGTGGGATCTTACTAGTTCTGTAAGCTCAAATTTCCACTCTGTGTGTTATTTTGCGGCCATGCAAGTGTTCCCACATGTGTGTACAACACCGATCCTTGCATGCAACTGGGTGAACAGCGTTGTTGTAAAGATATAACAACAAAACAGGTAAGAGCAGAGCAGATATGTTGGTTCATCTCCTAATAAAATAAAGGAATTCATTTTCTTTTTTTTATATATACAAAGAGAAAGGTTAAGCACCCCCATGTTTATTTGAAATGACAAATGATACGACAAGTATCACGAGATTACTGATCAGATAATCTCAAGAACGCAATGGTGACCTGTTAGGACATTACATTGGTTGTAAAACACCACAAAATAAAATCAAGAAAAATGTTGATTTAATGAATATTTCATCACAATATCACAAGGTCAGTTCTTGCAGTAAAACATGTCCATTTTAAGCACTGACCTTCACAGTTCAAAAAGTCAAAAAGCACCATATAATTGTTATTTCACTTACAAAAAGTCACTTATGAATCACTTGACGACATCTATTGTTCAAAGTTCAGTAAAGGGTGTAATCCCCACGTGCTTGGATGACGGCCTCAACCCTGCGTCTCATCCCTCCAGTTAGACGTCGGATGTCCTATTGTGATAGCTGCTGCCATTCCCGATGCAATGTTGCTTCCAACTGACGAATGTTTTGCACAGGAGGTTCCTGTATACGACGGCCTGACATGTCCCAAATATGCTCTATGGGATTCAAATCCGGGCTCATGGCTGACCAAGGAACAGAAGTCACGGCTTCGCTTTGGAGGTAGGCGGTTACTGCTCTTGAACAATGAGGCCAGGCGTTGTCATCCATATACACAGGTCTTGTAGCTAGTAGGTGGTTGTCGAAATGGGGGACAACTGGTTCCAAGACGTCTCTGATGTACTGATCACCAGAGTTAGGTTGCCTTGTATGGTGACTAAATCCAGCTTGCAGTCAAGAGAGATACACCCCCAAACCATTACTGAGCCTCCACCGTAAGGAACATTTGGCTGGATGTTCCGTGGGGTATAGGCTGTATCGTTGTGTCTCCAAACCCTCATCCGGCCGTCGGTTACATGAAGCAAAAACCGGCTCTCGTCTGACCAATGGATCTTGCGCCATGTCCTTAAATTCTATCCACGTCGTGCGAAACACCATTCCAAACGTGATCGTTGATATCGGCCTGCCAACAGTGGACGTTTAATGACTCTCCTTGACTTACGTCCCGCTGATTTCAGACGGTTTCTAACTGTTCTTGTTGACAGACGTCTATTGGGCAGCCAGTGTTGTTTGAGTACGGGACTGGTTGCGAATGGCATCCGTCTAACAAAAACGCTACAATGCCCTGTCGTCACGATCAGATGTTATCCGTGGTCTGCCGGATCTTGACACGTCTTTCACATTGCTGGTTTGTGTGTGTTTTCTCACCAGTCGGCTGACTATAGCGGTGGCCCATCTGACGTCCAATAGCTTTGAAGGACATCCCTGTTGTATGCATGCCGATTATTTGCCATCTCTGTGCTTCTGATATTCGCCTTCGTACCATGCTTACTGAGAATGAATATTTTTTTTAAAACACCGAACTTAAATACCCAAATTCGAATACGAACATACTGAATTTTGAGTAATGCGTGAGAGGCATGGTTCACGTGTAAGACTAGTCGATATTAGACATTATGGTCACACCTATGTAAGCACATCTTTTTAATGGAACATTGTTCTTGCTATAATCAATATAAATATTAGAATCTAAACTTAGTGTAACTTATTATGTTTTAATATATCAGGGGGTGCTTAACCTTTTTCTTTGTGTATATTTGTCATTGTATTCATCATGAGGACAGTTCTCTTTCATTTTTTGCACCACCACAATTTTCAGAGAAATATTAGAATTTTACTATTTGGAGATTCTAATAAAACCCAAGCCCAAAATATATTGTTATCGAAAGCAGTACAGACATTCATTAAGAACAGTAGGCGATTCACTGAAGGAACATAACCCCCCCCCCATTTTACTTATCCGTTATTGTTTAATTTTGCTATACCATAAATGATTATACACTTGTTACCCGTCATGCTCTCTGTCAGACCTATGTTACTGGAGAGAACTTCATATAAGTTGTGAAACTTGTGTTCAATCCTATTGTATATATTTGACAATAAAATATGTTTAAATTAAAAAAAAAAATTAATTAAATCATGATATTGATAGAAAATCGAGATTGTCACTTTTAGAAAATAGCAGAATAAGTTGGTTTTCGTGCTCACAAAGATGTTTTTAAATTATTTGGCATGAAGAGTACCTGATAGATATTTTATTTCGGGAAACGCGCCGTGCGCACTAAATTTGATATCTACCTTAAATTAAATTACATTCCATGAAAAACAAAAATTCGTAATAATTCCTTGTGATGTGGTTCGTCTTCGCCTCTAGTTGTTTTTAGGACGAACCATTTCTTATTTACGTTATTTGTGTTTGTTTACGTATAGTGATGTCCAGCACATATTGTATTGTGTTTTGCTGTGTTTTTCTTCGTCTTGTGTACCCTAGTTTGTCTGGATTGTCCATTTTCGATTGGCCCTTCGATATTCTCTAACGTTTATTTCCTAAAAGATGTACCTGTTATATACAATATAGATCCCCATCCATTATCAAAGCCGTATTCACATAGCACACCTGAAGCCGAAAACGTTCCAACTATACCAACCCATGCACCTGTTTGGTAAAAAACAATATTATTTGAATTTATGACTATTTGACACAGACAGTTCTTCTAACATAACTTTATCACTTGACACTAACGAAAACTAAAATATATTGAATTTCTGACATGTGGCAATGATAATTTAACTTATGAATAAAATTGTATTATATTTAAATATGTTTTTGATTATATTAAATGTTCAAAGAGATTCCTTATTGTATAACTGGAATTGAATTGGGTGAACATGCACATCATATGAATCCTTCTTAATATTTTTTTCTCAATTTTTTTTAATATGAATATCATCATTGATTCGTTATTAGTGCTACATATGGTAATGCATGCCTTTTATGTACTTCTTTACTGTAACCAATTGTAATTGGGAGAAGATTTCATAAGTATGTTTCATTTGTGTCTAATCCATTTTGTCTGTTTAATTGGCAAATAAAATATGTTTAAACTAAAATATATACTGGTTGACATGGACTAAAATAAACGGAAAATTAAAGTGGTTGTGGCTTATGGTGTTCAACACCACTTTCAACAATATTTCAGTTATATCGTAGCGGTCAGTTTTATTGGTGGAAGAAACCGGAGTACCCGTATAAACAATTGACATGTCACAAGTCATTGACAAACTTTGTCACATAATGTTGCATCGAGTACACCTCGCATGAGCGGGGTTCGAACTCACAACGGTAATGGTGATAGGAACTGATTGCACAGGTAATTGTAAATCAAACTACCATACACCCACGACAGCCTCAAAAACAAAAGTGGAAACAGCACTAGTTGACAATGAAACCAATGAAAAAAAGTTGTCCTATTGATGCACATTTATGTTAATATGACTCTACTGACAAATAAAGACTTACCAACTTGAGATATAGCCGCAAGTTTACTTCTTTCTAAGCACGGCGACCATCTTCCCAACATAGAATAGCAAGACGGAATAATAACTCCCTAAATATGAGTTTAACATAAGCGATATTAGATACTGCGGATATGGCTGTATTTGCTGCATAAATGTAGAAAATTGTAAATATATAATTAAAAAAAAACACAAAACGAAAGTTTAAAAAACGCGTGTTTTACCCTCGAAAAGTAGATATTTTACCTTTAATGTCACAACAAATTACTAATGCTTCATTTTATTAAGAAGGGAGAGTTAGACCTATAAAACCAGTTGAGACCCACCACTTTTTTAGGAGGTGCCTGTACCAAGTCATGGAAAGTGAGCGTTATCTATTATATTTTGGAACTGTTCCTTTTGTTTTTGTTCTTCATGGTTGTACGTGTTCTCTGACTGATTGTTCTAGCCTACATATACAAATGTATGTTATTACTTCTATATCGAACACATACCTTTAACAAACAACGTCTAATCGTTATTACATACCATTGTATCGAGTTCACCTCACAATGGGCGTGCATCGAACTAAGGTACTTTAAGATTTTCGTAAATACGAGAACATATCTTGAGATTCGTGTTGTACTGTCGTAAAATATGAGTTTTCAAGTGGAATTAGTATTCGAATGTTTGTATGTTCATGTGCATGTATATATTCGTAGTGTAATTCTGTTATTCCTTATAAAAACAAAAATTCTTGTTTTTTCACTGACGACTGCACTGAAGTTAAATTACACGCGTATAATATTAATACGTTGTTATACAGTAATTGTGTACATTGATTTTCTACCGTTTACCCTGTTTTACCATCTTCTCAGATAGTATCGGCCCATAAGGGCATATATAATTAATACAATGAAATAAAAACAACCAATTACAAATGGTATATACAAAAACAATAAATGACAGTATGATTATTAATTTTGGCTATATCTACCCGTAGAACACAACCGCCGTAAAGATCATATCCTAGTCAGAGACGGATTTATATACTGGGTGCGCTATGTGTATGTACATATTTGATTTCAAGTGATACTAGTAGGTGTTCCTACATGTAAATGTTAAAATACTGTTTTAGTTCTTGGTGACTTTTCCTAGAATTCGTGTCCTGAGGTATATATCTAATTTAGTGCGCACGACGCGTTACTGGAATATCCTTCATCATGTACATTTTTACACTCAAAATCGTAAAATCGTAAAGCCAAATGATTCTAAGTTTGGGGGCAATAAAACCAAATGGTCTAAACAGGAGAGCCAAACTCTGCTACGGTCATGCCGATGCTTAGTCGTCACAATTGACGGAGTATTGTATGATGTAGATGTAAATGTATACCTTTAACCTATGATGTTGACAGAATGATACATGTATAAAAACATGTACTCTCAGTACTTGTAAACAGTCATAACTACCTCCTTGCATGCAGTGATAATTACCTCCTTGAATTCATGATTTTTGACATAATTTAATAACATCAATAGAAAACATTGTTAATTACCTCCCTCGTACTGTACTGACGTCTTACGTAACGCAGTGGGGAGTGTCAGACTGAATTTGTTTTTGTTTGTCAACGGTTTATGCTCTTTGGATGATGGGAGTATGTGTACGATTTGTTGACATACGCATGTACTCAATGACTGAGGTGAACTTTTAGTTTTATTATTAATTGCAATATATAGGAACTAGAATAACATTATCGGTGCTGAACACCTGACTACGAGGCTCACGATACTCTCGAGGGGACGAGGACTAATAGTTCACCACCATACGTATCGACAGAAGTATCAACAATATTTCAGTTATATCGTGGCGGTCAGTTTTATTGGTGGAGGAAACAGGAGTACCCTGAACGACCTGTTGGAAGTCACTACAAATAAAATAATACAATGCAACGATTTTTACTGGAGTTTGGAACAGTTTCTAGAGTGCAGTATGTTTTTAAAATTTTATAGTAATTAGACATGAACAGCTTACCGACGCCAGACCTAAAATAACACGAAGGACATATATCAGTGTAATGGACGTCCTTGCACAGACGGGTAACAATATGCTACTAATACCAACGATAGCCATCGCTATTCCAAAGACTCGCCACCCACCAAATCTGTCAGCCAGCCATCCTCCAGGAATTTGTGTAAATATATATCCATAGAAGAATGATGCTAGAATGTAGGACTGTGTATTTTTATCCCAATCAAACTCTCCCTACAAATATACCACAATTATATACATGCTTACTATTATTAAATTAACAAAACATAGAAATCATAAATTAGCTTATAACCTCCACACCGATCAACCGCTTTGTATCATTTTGAGCAAAATCAGCATGATACGGTTAAAATAGATATCAACACCATGGCAAGATTTTCCTAATTTCTACGTTCTTCTTTTACTTTCATGAGTCAAACTAAGCATCAAACGGTTCGATATAGATTGAAAATTTTATACATACAACATTCATTACCTTATATTTCCTGTACATGAATAAATTTGATAAATGAAATGACAGTATGAGTAAAAAAATAAATATTTCCGACATTTCTACGCAAATATTACCCCTTTGCACATTATTTTCGGGGCATCGATTGATATCATGTAATAGATTATTGATATAGCTTCCTTCTAATACCAATATAACGGTCGAATTGTATTTCATTAAGGAATTGGAAACAACCAACGTAAGGTGGTCAGAGAAAAATTGATACGAATAAAATCCGTGAAATGATCCGATCAAAATTTGAAATTTGTTTATATATGATACGATCAGAAAAGAATCATTTAAAGGTGAATTTTTCAAAAGGAAATTGCATTTATGACTTTCAATTGGCTTTGTCGAAATAAGCAAGTTTCTATTCAACGAGATGTATTTTTGTTTTGGTTTTGCTGACTCCCGGTGCTGACTGCTGAACGTCCGATCGATAAATTCGTTGGTGATCAAAATAAGTGTTGGTGAAACTGCTATATATACATTGAAATTATTCCCGTGAATTGTGCGGTTCGATTTTTCTGCAATTTTTATATTTTTGTTAGTTGATCAAAGTAAATATTTTACCAAAATTTTAGGAAAATTAAACAAGCCAAATTTATTATAGTCAAAACTAGATAAAAAGTATGCCCAACACTTCTTAATTATGGTCAAAGTTGTTTGTGAGGAGGGAATAATTATAAATGGAGTGTGTCTGTAAGATACAAATGATGCCCCCGCATGACCGTAATAAATCATAAACAATTCAAAAGAGATGAGTTAGCCAACAAACTTATGTCCCCGTTTATGCAGCTAGTGAGAAAAATGACCAACTAACTCATTTTGAGAATATTTTATAGAAATCAAAATCCTGCGATTATGAACACCTCCATAATGTGTACACACATCTACACAATATTATAGATGTAGCTCTAAACCTGTAGGAGGGGAGAGTCAGACAGATCGTGTATCTATATCCGGACGGATGGACGAACGGACATGGGTATATTATTATTATACTCCCGACTTTTCGTCGTGAGGCATAAAAAAGAGGGTGGACAGAAGGCCCTGAAGTTGAGATCGAGGACCATGAATTGGGAAGACAGGGCACGGGAATGCGAGGGGCGGGACTCAAGAGTTAAATAAGGGGACGAGAGTGTGAAAAAATGAGAAAAACGGGAGTGGAAGGGACGAAAGATGGATTTGGGTCCACCTGCCCAGCTTCTCGAGATTGGATCCCTTTGGTTGTTGTTTTTGCGATCTTATACTAGTAAGTGTCTCCTTGACACAATTTCCGTTTCCATTAACTATTCCACTAACTTGTGCTCTTTATGACATTTAGAAGGTCCATTGAATGCAAATCATTCATGCAAATATTGTAAGCTACAGGCAAAACGAATCTGTACAAGAAAAGATTCAAAGTTTATCCCAATTTGTTAAAGAAGGGAAGGCCTCGTAAGTTATTTTCGTTAATACGGCTTTATCTCGCACAACACAATTTCAAGGGACAAAATGACCGAAAGTGAGCATATAAACCAATTTTATTGAAAAATTTAGAACTCCCAATATAATTTTTATCGTGTCATCGTACAATTTTTTTATCGTATCATAAGCAAAACATTAGTTGATTTTAATCGTATCAATTTTTCTCTGACCACCGTACTTTGGTTGTTTCCAATTCCTTAATAAAATACAATTCGATCGTTTTATCATCCTTCCCTCCCGCTATATATACCTGCTGACCCCATAAGCAAAACTCGTATCAAAGTCCACGTGAGCTGAGCAGGACTTATCAACAGGCAGCTGGAGTTATCACCAAATTCTCCCAACATTTAGACGATAATTACTGTGAAGATGAAAAAAGTAAATAAAATTCATCAACACCAGTAGCTAGTTAACATTTCATTTTTTAAACATAAATTAAATTAGTAACTGTCGTGTCAGCAATATCAACAAACATCGTCCTACAAAAATGCACTTGTCACAGTTCTTGATAACCTCTCCTGGGACTACTTTTTTTATACAAATGTACGTCACAATCGAGGTCATAACCTTTGTGTTTTCTAAACCGGAACGGAATTGGTAAACAAAACCGCAAATGAAAATGGGTGAATCCTGTTGCCGACTTTTATGTTTGTAAATAAAAAACCCAATGAATATCACCATTAAATGAAAAAATCAACATTCTTAACTTTTATTTATACCAAATACAAACAAATTCACAAATTTTACAAACACTAATTTAAAACTATTGTCAAGAAAACAACATGACCCCCCCTTTTTTCAAGCTGGTCCAAAGCAATAATTTCGTCTGCTAATTAAACAAAAACAAAACAAACAAAATGACCTCTGATAATTTTGAAGCACAAACAAG
>MJUT01039718.1:262347-274223 GCA_002080005.1 Gigantidas platifrons
ATTTCAGCAATTTGATAAAACAAAACCTCGTGTATATAATGTAAGAGTTGTCAAACGATCCCGACACTACAAATCTTACCTGAAGCGACTAACAAATCTTCATTGGAAGAAAGCGCCATCTTGTGTGGAGTTGAACTTGTCGCGGTGCTTGAATATGATTTCATTTAAATTTTCATTATTTTAAATCATTGTCTGTGAACTGTGATTTTTTTTGTTAAATTTTCATCAAGTTACGTTATAAAATCCACCGTTTACTGAAATAAAGAATTGTATCTTTGCAAACTAACTTAGGAACTATGTTTTAAAGCGTATTTTGCCTAAAGTAGTGAGTGCGGATGCATATTTTGAATCATGTGATTTTTCCCGCGAAAATACAAATATCGAAACCTATAGATGTACAATATATCCGTGTTTATGTTTGATTTAATGATGATAAACATGTCATCTGAATGTGAATATGATTGATACTAAAAATATCAGCCTGCTCGACAGAATATGAAGTTTTTGACTCGTTCGCTTCGCTCACTCGCCAACAAACTTCAGCTCGACAGGCTGATATTTTCCGTATCAATCAATTCACATCCAGATAACATATACATATTGGTATTAGAAGGAAGCTATATCAATAATCTATTACATGTTATCAATCGATGCCCCGAAAATAATGTGCAATATTTGCGTAGATATGTCGGAAATATTTATTTTTTTACACATACTGTCATTTCATTTATCAAATTTATTCATGTAAAGGAAATATAAGGTACAGAATGTTGTATGTATAAAATTTTCAATCTATATCGAACCGTTTGATGCTTAGTTTCACTCATGAAAGTAAAAGAAGAACGTAGAATTTAAGAAAATCTTACCCTGGTGCTGACGTGACTTTCTCTGTTGATATCTATTTTAACCGTATCATGCTGATTTTGCTCAAAATGATACAAAGCGGTTGATCGGTATGACCTCGTCACTTTGTATTATATTGTGCCAAGAATGTATGCAAATACAATATTTAAATGAAAATAAAATGTAATTGATGGTAATTTCCGAGTCACGAATAATCGATATATTATGTAATTATAATGTTCAAGATTAGAACTCGGTGCTTCATACAACCACGTGGTTCATCCTGTTGTACAATAAGAAGCGTTTTACCAATATAAAGAAATCACTTATATGACTGAATCATATCACTAAAAGGAGAGTACTGAGCCCTTTGTCAACTAGTTGAACTCTCTTTCATTTTTTGTTTAAGTAACTGCACAAATCCAAGAATGGTCATGGTCATGTACATGTGCATGCATGTTGGAACTGTTTCTGATAACACGATTGATCACCACCGTCTCCATAGAGATAATCGTTGCATAGACCAGCATTCATTTATATAAAAAAAAATTGGAAAACGAAAATTACCACACTTTTCCAAAATACAATACAAAAATCGTAGAAATAGACAAAACCAATATCTCCGAGATACATGTACATGACGTCTCTTTTTATTCGGCTTGGAACATAAACTCTGAATATGACAACTAGCCTAAATATTATATAAATACGTACATATTCCAAATTGTCACTGATATTTAATTGTCAATCATTTGGTGACAAATGCATTAAACGGGAATTAATTCATACAGGGTAATAAAATGTATCGTGAATAATTTATAGTCACCTGATTTTGAGTAAAACGATGAACTTGTAATTCACCGCAATGATCATCTTGTGTTCTATTGGTCAGAATCGACGACACGACGCTAGAATTGATAACCGGTGTATTTACCATGCAGACCAAAGCTACACTGATATTCACTCTTGAAGCATACACAAAGAAAAACCCAGCAGAGAAGATATAGGCTAACATCCATCGCTGAGAACATACTGACGGAACCTTTTCTGGAATTAAAAGTAGCAGAATATTTTCAAATGTGTCAAGCCAACTATGGATAAGTGAGTGAGTGACTACTAGTATACAATGTTGCAACTATATCATGGCGAGGACAAGTTATTTTTTGGTGAGATTATGATGATGTTTTGTTGTATTGGTCCAAGAAGAATTTTATAGTTTCAGCTCACTAACATGTATATACTCCGGTCCACTTGGACACATTATCATGGTACCGAGCAACCCGTCTTTGTTCTTACTCATTTATGCCGGATAATCAACACACATTATACTTACTTACTTACTTTCTTATTGATGTGTTCCGGTACAGGTCCTATAAAGGTCCTATCCACCAGACTCTCGTTCCATATATCTTTCATTATTTCCGTTTCTTCCGCTTCCGGATTTAAATGAAAGTTCTGCTCTGAAATCTGAATAATATATGTCTTCATTTTCCATGAATCTGTCAAGTCGGGACTTCAATATATTTAGAGATGGTGCATTTGTTATGTTTTCTGGCAATTTGTTCCATATTTTGGCAACTCTTACAGCAAAGCTATGCTTCCTTATATTGGTTTTAAATCTCTGTTCCATTATTTTATTGGGGTTAATTCTTGTGCTATATCTTATTTCGGAGTCTGTCATTAGCTTGAGTACATTACAGGCAGCTGGGTCATATTTCTTATGAACGATTTTGTAGGCCTCTATTAGGTCTCCTCTAATTCTTCTATATGCTAATGTTGGCAGTTTTAATTTTTGTAGTCTCTCTTTATAACTCAAGTTTCTTAATGCGGGTATTTGTTTTGTTGCTCTTTTTTTGTACACTTTCTATTTGATCAAATATTCTCTTTTTGTATGGTGCCCAGACTGGGTTTGCATAATCCAGATGGGATCTTACCATGGATTTGCAAAGAGGTAGAAAAGTATCCACCTTTAAATATTTGAAGGACCTTCGGATAGCTGCAAAAATGGAGTTTGCTTTTTTGGTCTTTTCATGTGCATGTTTTTCAAAAGTGAGTTCTTCATCTATATAGTTACCCCTATATATTTTTCTTCGCTTACTCTCTCAATTTCATGCCCAAGTATAATTTATATTTCTGTTCATTTGGCTCTTTCTTCCTCTGCATATGTATATGTTTGCATTTCTCTGGGTGGAATTGTAGAAGCAATTTTTCCATTTGTTTAAAGTCTTCTTGAAGTATTTCGGGATCTCTTAAATTATTTATAATTCTGAAGATTTTAGTGTCGCCAGCAAATAAATAAGCCTCCGAATCTACGCTCCTAGGTAAGTCATTAATGTATAAGACAAACAGAATAGGACCTACTACTGATCCCTGGGGGATTCCTGATATCACTTCTTTCCACTCTGATTTTTCTTCACTTATGGATACGCATTGGTATCTACCTATGAGAAATCCCTCTATTCAACCCAGTATTGGGTCTGTTATGTCAAAATTTTCTACCTTTTTTAATAGCCGTTTATGGGGAACTTTATCAAAAGCTTTCATGAAGTCGGTGTATATGCAGTCAACTTCTAATCCATCATCTATCGCTTTTGTTGATCTACCTTTGATGAAACCATATTGTTTATCTGAGAACAGCTTGTTTTTGTCTATGTGGTTTATCATATAATCTCTAATGATTCTCTCCAGTGTTTTACAAATAACTGATGTAAGACTGACAGGCCTGTAGTTTTTTGCTTGTGACTTGTTACCTTTCTTGAAAATGACACTTATCTGAGCTTTTTTTCCAGTCATTAGACAATGATTTACGATTAATTGATTGATTGATTGATTGATTGATTGATTGAAGAGCATATTAAGTGGTTTTTTTTAATTTCATTTTTTTATGTATAGTCTATGGTTTTACCCGTTTTCAGAATACGCCAAAAAGTTATCAGAAAACAAAAGGAATGTGAATTTTCTCATGAGTGGATTAATTGATAGTTAAATGATTAACGTCTTCGGTCCAGGTATTTTTTCATATTAGGAGGTGAATAAGTTCAACCTAAGTCACAATTATACAAATATAAGGATCAACGGGAGGAGGGCAACGACTTGTGACTGTCACTGGAAAAGTATGGGGAGTTGGATATGGATGACAAATTTAGCCTTTTCTAGCAGCTTTAATGCGCAGTCATTCTTGAAATTACCAAAATGTTATAAACGCTCAAGGATTGTACACTATCCAAATATGGTAACCACTAGACTCACAGGCAGTCTTTCCATAATTCACTGGCAACTCCCCCATGTTAAAGTAAGAACACGTGTACCTGTTAAATAATGATCTTCCATATTCCTTTTAACGACTATCTAACCAATATACACAATGTACCATTAACTACAGGGGTCATAAGTCTTTTACTGATAAGCTAACTAGCTCCACCTGGATAGACTAGACCGCAACACTGGAACGTATGTGTTATCTCCCTTCCTACATGATTAGTTGATGTTAGTTGTTTAAAGTCGAGGACTGTGCTGCACAAACCTCAATTAAATTTAAGTGTCAATTAAAATGTAATTAACACTTAAATTTACTTGCACTGTACATGAAATTAATTTAAACGTACGTTTTAATTGACATTTAGATTTAATTGAGGTTTGTGCAATCCAGTCCTGCAGATCCGGATATTCCGGTGAGATACACATGGTTGAAAAACACAAGGTGGGCACGACATTTTTATCTAACAATGCTGCTAAAACAAATTGAAATAAAATGCTTATTTACATAAACCGGTGTCCAAAATGATTTCCATATCAGATGTTGTTGTCGTTTAACAATAAATATATGGGTGTCACTTGCGGAGCAGGAACTGCTTATCCTTTCGAAGAGCCTGAGGTCATCCATATTTTTTTATGGGATTCGTGTTATTCAAACTTTAATTTTCTATGTATCGTTTTCCAGATCATTGCATGTCCATTTTATTTTACCATTCTATGTCATTACAAAGACCTCGTAAGGCCTTAAGACGATCGTTTCACTGAGCTGATCGTCAATCTTAAGTATTATATTACACTCACGATTTCCTTACGTGCACATATACGTGTGTTTCACTAAGCTATTCCTAATCGTAAGAGTTACGACTAACGACTTGCGACAAGTAACAAGACATCTCCTTTGACGGATGTCAAAAATATATCGTATCCTATATTCAAATAAATCAAAACTATTAGGCCCTTTTTGTAATTTACAAAGCCAAGCGCGAACTCACGCCGTATTGGTTACAGACTTGTATGAGTTGTTAGATAATCCAACTACCTAACTGATTGAACCACCTGGAACCTCTGTCTGAAATGTGAATGCTATATTATTAACATGTGCAACACGACAGGTGTCAATAGTTGAGCATGAATCGCTTACCTTTCCGTAACTCTTCCATGAATTTCTTTCGCTTAAGACAACAATATTGTATCAGTTAGACGATAGCAGTATCGCTCTGTTGCATCCTATCGACCGTCATGCAATTAACTGGAATGAATATGTATGTTATTGATGAATTTATCTAAATGACATATATAACAACAATAACATTACTGATCCATACTGTTTTTTTATCTACGATCGGATGGCCGTAGCATATGGCTTTTATTAAGATTACATGGAAAACACAAATATGCGTTCTTTTCATTTCATGATGTTCGGTTCGTGTTTACCTCCAGTTGTATGTGAGTGGGTTCAGGTCTTATTTTTATGTGCATATGTTTGCGTATAGTGATGTCTAACATTTGTTTCTATCAAATCTGAGTCCCGTGTTGTGATGTCTGCTACGATTTCCACATAAAACATGATATTCGGTTCTGCTCCAGTTGTTCATGTCTTATTTACGTTATTTGTGTTTATTGGAGTATAGTGGTGTCCATCACATATTGCATTGTGTTTTTTGTTTTCTTTTGTTTGTCTGCGTCTTGTGTACCCAATATATCCAGTTTCTTGGAATTGTCCAATATTGATTTCCCCTTCGGTTTTCTTTAACGTTTACTTACACGATGACACCTAAATGGTATATTTACTACTGGCATGTATATGTTTTACAAGAGGACGTCTTATTTGACCTTTCACCTTGGCACCTACATCATATATGTAATGTCCATGTGCGAACATTGCTTGCCATTTAAAATTAATTAAACATAATTTGCATCATAGTTGGATATCGAATTCATATATCATAAATGACTTAATTAAGAAATAATTCATGGAAGCAAGAGTTTGTATACAGTTTTAACATGGGTAACATTATTTTTGTACAAATTTGATCCCGAGCGTTAGCGAGGGATAAAATGCAACGAAAATAATGTTGCCCATGTTAAAACGTGATACAAACTCTGGCTTCCATGAATTATTTCGATTCTAGTAGGAAAAATCTAACTTATTTTTTGAAGTGGAAGTCGGTAATGGAAATGCATCTCAAAATTCACTAACCTTCATGTTTTACAGTTTACAGTTGTTTTTCTTTTATGTATAAATAGACTGTGATGCTATGAAGTTACTGATATTTTCCAATTTAATGGCATTTTGAATTTAGCAACTTAAACAAGTAAAATGCTCACAAAATCTTGAAATAAATCAGTAGCCATGTGTTTCAATGTCAGCGTTCCTTGTAAACGACTTCCGAAAGATGTTAAATTTCAAAAGTCAAAGTCCATTGATGGTTGTATTAAGTATTTATTCCGGAAAAATATAGGTAAAAACAATACGGGCATTTTTCTGTTTGTTATGCACCACAGTGCTGTATGAATACATAAATTCACTAGGGAATTATGTTTGTAATTTGCTCGTCAATACGCATGAGCGAATTAAAATATATCGTGAGTTTTATCACTGTATTATGTATATAGCCAATGAAGGACGTCATGTTAGAATATCAATATCATTGACGTATCACCATGTGTTATTAGAAAAACTATCAATGATTATTTTTGTATATTCTTATAATACAGCTAAACTTGTATCAAGAGGTCACCTTTGGTACAAAGAAAAAGTGGCTTTATAAGACAGGTGACCTCATAAAAGAGGTTGATTTTATGTGAAATTTTCTATGACAGGACAAGGAAAAAGTGACCTTTTTATACAGGTGACTGCTTAATAGAGGTGACCTCGTGGGCATCTGACTGTAATAAAATGAAAAACAAAAAATATCACACCATCGGAACAGTTCCAAAGTCCAAGCACAAAATCGTTAAAAGAGGCAACAAATGTTAATTAACTAGGTTTGTTACTTTACTATATTGCTGTATTATATTTCTATCCACAATGTAATAAATCTACAGTTATATTAAACGAACATAGTTAGTTAATTATCTACGCGATACAACAAACACACAGAACGAGGTGTTGGTTGTGCGGGACGAATAACATAAACAAGTCACAATCATGTATGAATGACAGAAGAGTTTGAAGATACCAAAGGGGTAATCAGAATCTGTATATCGAAGAACAGACAACACAATGGCCAAAGAAAAAAGTACAAAAGGACAAACAACAATCTACAAAACATACACAATGCACCAGTGTCTGGTGCATTACTTCCATTGTATTCACTATAAAAAACCATCAAGCAAACTAACCAAATCCTATTAGATGTGAATAGTCTTTGCCCATGTTCACAACATTAATACAGACATGGTCAGAACAAGTTATATTTCATGAGATGATAATGATGTCGGCTTTGTACTAAATCTAGATTTCTCCATAGTGCCAGCTCACTGAATCACCAGTCGATGGGTAGACACATCGCTTCCATCGGACACATTATTCCGATTCCGGGCCAACTAGACTTTGCTCTTTTTACTTTATGTTACGTGTTGAGAGGTGAAGCAACTAATACCAACTGTATAGTCTTTGGAAAAACTCGAGCCAAACCAATGGTCTTACGCACTCACGGAGAACACGCCAAGAACTACATCACCGATGCGGTTCTATAGTATGTGAATCGTCCAATATAATGATTGAATTTATTCTGAAATAACATAAACTATTGAAGAAATAAACATAAAGTCAACAGATAACATGCAATATACTTGTAAATATATATAAGTGTAATTTCGCTCAGCTTATTATCTAAGGAAAGATTTCAAAGGGGTAATCAGAAGCCATAGGTCGAAGGACAGACTAGCCAAAAAAAAAAAAAAGGAAAAACAATGTTAAGTAAAACACTGCACAGAACACACGAACCCAACTATAATTCGGGGGTGACCTCAGGTGCTCCGGGATGATGAGCAGTTCCTGCGCCGTTCTCTCCTGCTCTAAATAATGCATTAATTTAAACATAATAATAATTTGCCGATGTATGTAATATTTCTTTCTTATAAATAATTTCAAATATACTGAACAGTGTCTGAAATACAAATAACTAAATAAAATAATAATAAATAGCTGACATTGATCGGTCGTCTCACATTGTGACGGCTGGTGAACTAAATGCTACTTTTATCATGATGCCTTTATTTATTAAATTACAATTAAATTATCCATACTTTGTAATTTCCATATTAATATACGGCAGTGTGTACCTGTCGTAGTCAGTGATTGTCATACTATTGTATATATGGTCATTGTATACGTACGTTACTGTCTTAGTAAAACCATTAAATATGCTGCAACATTTATACACAAACATGTATTAACCAGTAAATATAAAATTACACATAATATTAAACAATAACAGGTGAGACAGCACGAAAATATACATAGATATGAATAATTTCAAAATCAAGTTAATTTTTCTCTACAACAGCGTTCACTTTTCCAGGTCTTTTGCAATATACATGTAAGTCATGCGGTTTTTTCTATTCGGAAGCTGCTATAATTGACCTACATGTGGATAAATGATTAATACATTTATCGAGAATCGACTCCTGCTAATATTCTCTTATGTTTTTACACTAAGTACATATATCCGAATTCCCGCAATGAAATATATGGTTTTATGTTCATCCAGACTTATTAGTTGGTCATTAGAAGTGGTGCATGGTTTCCTAGTTTTTCCGCCGGACAGTTGATTATGCCTTGGAGAGACCTCCATTCACGTGATACAGATATATAGAATCTAACACCGGCAAAAGTGCAAGACAGGGAAATCTCCGACACCCGAGGGTGTCGGAGATTTCCCTGTCTTGCACTTTATGCCGGTGTTTGATTTTATTTCTCATTTTTATCAGCTGTTACCTAACTGTTTTGTTTACATTCCAGATCGAGCGTTTTCCCACAAATTTTGTTTCCATTGCTGAAGTAAATATTTAATTTATTGATATGCATCCGTGTTTTGGCAGTATTTTAAATGTATTTCATAATAAAATACAATGTATTTAATAAATATATGATAAATGTAACTCAACACTACACCCACTGTCGTGTACCCGAGTAGGATCGGTCTTTTCAAGATGGCGACACAGCCAAAAGAAAAAAAGATAGGCCTCTAATGTAAGCACTTTTCAAGCCATTTAATCGAAGGATCCAGCCTAAACGCATTGTTAACACAACTGTCTGATTACAGGGAACCCTTGATCTTCCCAATTTTGCATCTTGGCCAGACCCATTTTGTACATTTCGTTTGAAACCTTTCTCAATTTGTGGCACGATGATCAACCCCCCAAAAACACGTTTTCTCTCTTTTCCCGTTGCTCATGTCGGCAATGTCATACCCAGACAGTAACTCCCTGGCTTGGGAGGGCTCCGCATTTCGTTTAATATGTGGAAAGTGATGAAAAACTGGAAATATCAGTCGCCGAAAGTTTGTTTACGTCTAGGATCGGACACGGTGTTTTTTCGTTAAATTTGTTCGGGAGTGGACATGATATGTGACGTAATTTTGGTTGGGATCGGTCTAAATTCGGTATGTGGATCCCTCCCAAGCCAGGAAGTTACTGTCTGGGTATGACATTGCCGACATGAGCCACGGGAATAGAGAGAAAACGTGTTTTTTTGGGGGAGGGGGGTTGATCATCGTGCCACAAATCGAGAAAGGTTTCAAACGAAATGTACAAAATGGGTCTGGCCATGATGCAAAATTGGAAAGATCGAGGGTTCCCTGTAATCAGAATGTTGTGTTAGCAATGCGTTTAGGCTGGGTCCTTCGATTAAATGGCTTGAAACGTGCTTAAATTAGAGGTCTATCTTTTTTCTTTTGGCTGTGTCGCCATCTTGAAAAGACCGATCCTACTCGGGTACACGACAGTGTACACCTGTGGCTGTGAAAAAATATTTGAATTTGGTCAAAGGGAGGTAACGTTAGTTACTAACAAGGGAGAGCACTCTATTATTTACTCAAAGTAAACAAACATTGTGCATACACCGTGAAACATGAAAGGTGCACAATAGTTAAATTATTAACTAGCAGAATAGTATACATACATTAATTTAAAAATACTTATGTAATAGAATCGTGGTTAAATGAAAGTAATTCAAATCTTGATTGAAATTGCTGAAGCGAAGTAAAGATTTTACCGGGAAAAGTCGCGTGTGAGCTGTCTTGTACCGGGGGGTACAAGACAAGGAAATCTCACACCGGCAAAAACAGGAAGTGCTCTATCTCAAAAGTGAGAAATGAAGGTGTTGAATTCATTCAGTGAATTAAAAAAATGAACAACAGTGTTAAAGAAAAGCTTGAATATGAAATTTAAATTTCCGCCTCAAACACATCTAATATATTCATGACGAGTTCCACTAGTGAAGCAGGAACTACTTATCATTCCGGAGAACCTGCGTTCACCCCCGTGTTAAGTGGTGTCTGCGTTATTCGATCATTAGTTTTGTAGATCTTTGTTTTTCCTCTTTTCCTGTTTCTGTTGGCCATTGTGTAGTCTGTCCTACTTTGATTTACGGATTCTGATTGCCCCTTTGGTAACTTCAAGCTCTTCTTATAAGAGTTGCATGAACACTGTACAATGTAAACACAGTTTGAAGGTACCAAAGGGGTAATCAGAAGCCGTAAATCGAAGACAGACAGACAATAAAATGGCTAAAGGACAAAGGTAAGGTGTATGAAGCAACATTGTATTTTGTATTATGATTAACATGACGGACAATGATTGTATTTCATAAAGGGCAATGCACTACTAAAGATGTCCGTTCATATACTGGCGTTACATTTGTTTGTTCTGATTATAATTGTGAGAGGTTTTTAATTGTTCTGTTCCCTAATATAGAGTAATTGTCTTGTTTTGATATAAGGGAACACGAGGACATTGTACCTTATTAGAACGTTTATATCATAACTTAGGTCAAGGTGCGCAAATACATTTACCTGGAACATTACAAAATTAAGTGATAAAGTTTGTGACAGGTCCGGTTTTCTCCCAGTATTCCATCAATAAAGCTGACCACTATTTTGTGTTTTACAATTATGTTCAGAACATTGACAACGATTTCCTGAGTCCTATGATGTCATTGCTGCATTGTCCTTTCTTGGAGGGACCGTCGGGGTCGTTTTGGTAGTTGGATATACAACTACCTATGCAATCAATACATATCACCACTAACGTTGTGAGTTTGAATCCCGATCAGGCAAGGTGTACTCGATACAACATTATGTGATAATGTTTGTCAGTGACTTGTGACATTGTCCAGTATAAAGCAAAAGTTCCAAAAAGGGGCATGGCCTAAATGCTTTATACAGGACATTGTCCAGTATAAAGCAAAAATTTATACGACCCCCTTTATCAATGCTCTAAAGTTACCAACTGCAGTATAAAACATTTTACAAAATATTTGAGCAACACAAACCCCATTAATATCAGCTGATTAACCCAGGACATTGTCCAGCTGGTTAACCCGAGGACAGATAAGTAGTGTAATATCCGCTGGTTAACCCGAGGACAGATAAGTAGTGTAATATCCGCTGGTTAACCCGAGGACAGATAAGTAGTGTAATATCCGCTGGTTAACCCGAGGACAGATAAGTAGTGTAATATCCGCTGGTTAACACGAGGACAGATAAGTAGTGTAATATCCGCTGGTTAACCCGAGGACAGATAAGTAGTGTAATATCCGCTGGTTAACC
>MJUT01039718.1:316594-343243 GCA_002080005.1 Gigantidas platifrons
GTCTCCATGTGCGAATAGTCCACACCAAATGATCATGTGACCAGTCAAATCGAGCATGGCGATGACGTAATGTCAACTATGGACGTTTTATGGGTCGTCGCGCTCGCATTCGCTGCTGGTGGAGGCGTCTAATTACAGTGCGTGTGCTAATGTGGCCTCTTAACGGTAAATTACCACGAAGTGCACCAGCTGTACTGAACGGCCGTTGCCGCACCCGTCTGGATATGAGCCGGTCCTCTCTCGGCGTCGTTTTGCGAGATATACCTGCACGTGGACGGTCAGTAAAATTCCCCGTTTGACGAAAACGCTGCATCAGTCGTGCAATGATGGAATGGTTAACCCTGAAGTGGTCTGCCACCCTTCTATGGCTAAAACCACCGCTATGCATGCCAACAGCTTGCCACCTTTCTGGTATGGTTAATTGTCGCCGCACCATACCAAACTAATAGAAAATGAAACTTAAAACTCTACACAAAAATATCAACTTTCGTTCGCAAACACAAATGTTGAAAAGTACACGTGGCACTTTACACACCCTGTCATATACACATAAATAAAAATCGATCAATAACCTGTTTCACAGGTAAGTAAGTATGTGTGTACAGGTAACGAAAACGGCAAACCGATTTGAAATAAGCTCACTGGATTGCCCATTTTTGATTGCCCCTTCGTCTTGTGTACCCTATGTTACCAGTTTCTCTAGATTGTCCGTTGTTGATTGCCCCTTCGTCTTGTGTACCCTATGTTGCCAGTTTCTCTGGATTGTTCATTTTTGATTGCCCCATCGGTTTTCTCTAGCGTTTTATATGGAAATCCAATGGCCATTGCCAATCCTGTTCCAAAAATGTCTGGTTGCTAGGTAATTTTACAAAACATAACAATTCAGAGTGTACTATCATATCACCATTTTCCATTTGAATTTGTGTACTACAGTCTTAGATAATTTTACCATGCTAAGTTATAATGTTAGGTGTTCAGTTTCACAGCTATTAATTTCTGATTTCAGAAATGTACAGTGGCTTTACAGAAAATTTACGAAAATTGAAATTCAAATATTTTGAAATCAAGTTACAAAATGTATTTCCTGTCTCAGTTTCAGGTATTGTTCATCTAGTTCCAGATATGTATAATTGCTTTGTACTTTTTCAGAAAACTAAATTTCTGAGAGTCTTTAGGACACTACTCAAAGTTGGGATCAAAACATTATAGGAATCCAACTGTTCCTTGTCACAACTATTGTCCTTCGTGTTCCACAAATGTATGGTTGCATGATACGTTTCCAAAACTTAATAGGTATGAGAGACTTCCAAGATATTTTCCAAAGCTGGCATCAAATTGGTCCATGTCATTTGTTCCTCTAGTTCCATAAATGTCTGGTTGTCAGGTACTTTTTCAGAAAAGAAAAGATCTGTGAGTCTTCATGATATTTACCAAAGTTGGAATCAAAATAAATTTGAAATCGTAACAGTACCATGTCACAGATATTGTGCTCTACAATTATATTATTGTATGGACGTACTAAAACTTAATAGGTCTGAGAGTCCTCCACGATATTTCTCAAAGTTGGAATCCAACATTTCCATCTACACAGCTATTGTTTTCTTGCTTCAGAAATGTATATATACTGATGCAAATATATTAGGTCCGAGAACCTTCCAGAATATTTACCAATGTTAGAATTCAAGTTATTGAAATCCAATTGCTCTATACCACAGCATTGCCCTTCGTGTTCCAAAAATATATGGGTACTAGGAACGTTTCCAAAACATGCTATATCTGAGATTCTGCAGGTCACTACCAAAACTGCAATCAAATTGCTCCATGTTATAGCCATTGTTTAACTGGGTTTAGAAATGTATAGTGGATAGGTACTATTTAAAAAAATAACATGTAAGGGAACCTTCCAGGATATTTATCAAATCTGGAATTAAAACATTTTAAAATCCATTTGTCCCATGTTACAGTCATTGTTCAGCTGGAACCAGCTATGGAAAGTTGCTAGGTAATTTAAAATGCAAACAAACAAAAAAAGAGAAAAAAAAATAACAAAAACAAATAAATAACATATAACAAAACAAAACCCCGCAAAAAAACGAACAAAAACACTAATAATTCTGAAAACCTTCTTAGGTATTTACCAAGGTTGAAATTCATTATTTAATCCAATTGCTCCATACCACAGCTATGTCATTCGTGTTACAACGAATACATGGGTTCTACGTACGTTTCCAAAAAATATCAGGTCTGAGAATCATCCACGAGATTTCCCAAAATTGGAATCCAACTTTTCCAAAATCGCAGTTATTTTTCTGGTTTCAGAAATGCATAAATACCGGTTCAAAGCATTAGATCCGAGATTCAACATGATAACCAACGATACACAAAGCACTACACAGAAAACAAAATGAGCAACAGGAACCACACAAAAAAACCGGTGATCAACGCAGGTGCTCCGGAAGGGTCAGCAGTTAATTCTTCACTAGTGACAGTCTACTGTTATTGGAAATGATATCATCTGATATACATATCGTGTTGGACAAGAGTATGCGGAAATAAACATAACAAGTGAGTGATTGTTGCCAAAGGGGCTATTTGAGCTATTTCAAAGTTAAATTCGATGCTCTTTAAATATTCGTGGTGGTGTTTGTTCATTAATGTTAAATTTATTGCTACCATATGCATCCGAGCTCTCAAAGACTTTTGATTTTCCAATCTTTTGACTACATTTTCGTTACATTTTTATGAGAATAATAACAGAAGCTAACGCCTTTAATCTCACGTTGAGATATATTGATGATGTTCTGTCAAGTATTAATCCACACTTTGCTCACTGGGTTCCATTAATATACACACATGAACTTGAGATAAAAGAAACAGTTCCCTGTGCTACATTTTACCTCAGTTTCTACATCAATGATCAACTTTCTAGCAAAATCTAATACAAAAGTAACGACTTCAATTTCGTCATTATAAATTATTCACATCTTGTTGGTAACGAATTAACGGCTATTGAAGTGTCTGTACCAAAGCATGAAAGTGAGCGATCATGTAAACGTATATGTGAGTCAGGGCATCAGTTTTACCTCTACGATTTTGTTATTAGATTTAAGATTGTTTTACCCGTGTGGTATATTTTCGTTTTTCATTTTATTATTCATTTAATAGTGGACTGAACATTCATTTAAATACTGCAGCTATCAAACTCAACTTAAATTAATTGTTTTTTTTTTCTTTTTATCAGATTTTGTATTATCTAATTCGGTTGTTTCGAATCATTTCCATTCCGTCAAAATTTAGTTATTTTCGTCTGCCAGATCACGTGATTTCGATGGAACTGCTGGTCCTGAGCTTCCGGTGTCAATGTACACAACAAAAACTCCAATCGATATGTGCCGTTTTATCGTTCGATTCTCAAGTTAAAAATATCTTAACATTTTCTGTAAAAGACAGATATCAATTAAATTATTTTATTTGTATCAAAGATTTCAACGCAGAGACAAATAATTCTTTAAAGTTAAATTTGTTTTCTTTCTTTATTTGCGGCTGTCAGCATGAAAGGAAAACGATATGCCTTTATGTATATATTTCTTATATAAGACAGATAGTGGGGTACCGAACACCAGTATTTATTCAGCGGTTTCCTTGGCGTCTCCATATTACAATTACTTATAATCTACCGCATCTACGACTATGATATGCTGACGTTGTCACAGTAATAGCGTAAACACCGGAAGTCGCCTGCCTATTTGTTCAGACGTCAAGACACGAAAAAGACGGAACGTGGTCGGAATTGACATGATTCGAAACAACCGAATTCAATGCTAACAAATATTTTTAACACAACGGATGCCACTAGCGGATCAGGAACTGCTTACCTTTCTGGAGCATCTGAGTTCACTCCCGTTTTTAGTGGTTTTCTTGTTGTTCAATCCTTAGTTTTGTAGATCATTGCTGCTTGTCCTTTTGTCCTTTTTATTTGGTCATTGTATTGTCTGTCCTTCGACTAACCGCTCCGGATTACCTCTTTGGTATCTTTTCTTGAAGGATGTAAATCAATTTGTGACTATTAAGATTATCATAGAGAATGCGTAGCATGACGGGAAAGAACGCAAAGAGCCACCACTTATTTTTTCACTGTACAAAATGTATTTATCTTGCTTTATTGATCCAATTGGGATAAAGAAACAGCAATAATATGGCTGCTCTTTCAGAAAAGCTTGGTACCGTATACATTTGTATTAAAAAAAATGACAGACAGTGCAATGACCAAAAAAAAAAAAGCTGGATAAAAAGAAAAACAATGATCTAAAGATTGAGCAACACAAACTCCACACAAAAGACCGAGGTGAACTCCGGTTCTCTAGACGGATAAGCAGTTCTTGGCCTATTAGTTTCTCCCATTGTGTTTCTCCTGTCCAAATTTGTGGAAGACATTAGTCAAAATATCATCCGAGTTTAAAAGGAACGTTCATCCACATCTATACCCAGTTGTACTAGATTAATAAAAGTTCACCTAATTGTATAACAACATGTAAGTAATATTTACACACCAGTTGTCCCCGAGTTAATCGGTTAAACAATCGAACGCGAAGTTGTTGCTTATATTCTGGTATATAGATAATAAAATGATAAAAGGAAAAAAACTATATATAAATAATTAAATACAAATCATTAAATGGATTAACAGTTACTTTATATTTTATGCGAGTACCAGGTTGCCCACTTGAAATGAGGTCATTCTTGGGTGACTGACATCCTATTAAGGTGGTACCATATACGTCAGATAAAATTTTATCTGCTCGTTTAATTTTCTTATTTTTTTGGCAGTGTGTGATATCCACTGTAATAAATATCAAAAGTTTAACAAATCCCAACCAACAGACTCAGAGCTATTAATTCACTAGCCACATAACAGCTTTTCTCTCAGTGGTTTTGATCACCGAGATGCTTTAAATTTGCATACAAACATCATATGATCAAAACGTTCAACTGATTTTAAAGAGTTATCTCCCTGTAGTGTATGGTACCTCCTTAAACTATCAGACTTACAATCTTTGTATGGTTAGCTTTACTTCATAAAACTACAGGACTGGAATTGTTATGTAAAGTTCTCTTTTGAACAGGACAATGTATATTTATTATCTACATTGATATATTGAAGAAAAGATTAACAATAATATTGACAGGGTTGTTGTTTTCGTTAAGAGGAGACACATTTATTGGAGTATACAGATAATATATTGCTGTTGTAACCTTTTTATTATATCATATATATTTAAATTAATAGTATTAACACCTATTCTAATCGTCCAATTTTATCAGTAAAGTAAAATAGTAGATATAATAGTATATTTAATTTTCGGTTGAAGATGTGTTTCCAATATAATTGGGGACCGTCGTGGTCGTATGGTAGTTGGATTTACAACCACCTATGCATTCAGTGCATATCTCCACTAATGTTGGGAGTTTTAATCCCGCTCATGGTGAGGTGTACGCGATACAAAATTATGTGATAAAGATTGTCAGTGACTTACCACAGGTCGGTGGTTTTCTTCGGGTACTCCTGTTTCCTCCACCAGTAAAACTGACCGCCACAATATAACTGAAATCTTGTTTAAAGTTACGTTAAACACAGTAACCCTCACCCTAGTCCAATATAATTCTCTGATTCATAACTGGCTTTGAGAACGAGGAATCAACGTCGTTAATGTTACAGATGACGTCACATGTGATGTTTAAAAAACAACAGTTATTATTCCACTCTATAATATTTATTCTACTTATATAGAAATTCGATTGGTCGAAACAATCTCACGTGACATTTATTAAAACGTCGCATTTCCCTCTTAACAACATTGTATTTCCCTCTCAACAATATCGCATTTCCCTTATTCGAAATTCTCAAGATTTAACGCGAGTTATCTCGCTTTGGTCATATATAATAACGGTATTCCATGTTAGTAAAGATAACTCCAGAGATGTTCCGAAATAATTATTTTGTAAACAAAGATGGCCGAAAGATTTCATTTGGCAGGCGACAATGAAATGGAAGAACTTTGCTAAACAAGGACTCAATTCACCTAAACGTTGGCCTGGTGGAATAAAACATTCATTTCCCTTTGTTCACCCTCGAAATAGTCATATTTCCCTCGGGTGTTGCCCTCAGGGAATATGAATTATCTCAGGTGAACAAATTTTCATATCTCCCTGATGCAAGGGAAATAAATGCATAGTGTCATATATATGTTATTAGTATATTGTATATTAATTTTCATTGCGAGGAGGCTTGTAGAACGATATAAAATTAGCTTAACCACAATAGTTTTTATTGAAGTGCCTGTACCAAGCCGGAAAAACGTGCAGTCATGTATTTGGGTTTTAGTGGTATCGAGTTTGTCGCTTTATACGATTTTTTTCATGGGAATTTTGGAAATGTTCCGGCAGTGTGGTATGTTTTGTTTTTCACTTTATGACATCAAGCCGAGAGTAAAACCGGAGCATATATGCATAGTATCCATTGCCGTGGTGATACTTTACAACTATTCAGCACTACAATCTTGTTTTCTTAAATAATGAACATTATATAACGTGTAGTTATGGTGTTTAACGCTACTTTCAACAATATTTCAGCTAATCCGATGCGGTTAGTTTTATTGGTGGATGAAACCGTAGTACCCTGACAAATTATATCACAGTGTTGTATCAAGTACACCTGACCATGATTGGGATTATAACTCAGCAACATTAGTGATGATAGGCACTGATTGCATAGGCAGTTGTAAATCCAACTTACATACGATCACGACCACAGCAGCCTCCCATACAATGACAACCAGCCTTAAGGTAGCTTAATTGTGGTAGAAATATACCGTTTCTTGGAGGCTTTCGATTCCCAGTTCAACATCCCATAACAATGATAGTAATAAGAGTTTGAAGATACCAAAGGAGTAACCAAAAGGCGTATATCGAAGAAGGGCAGACAATACAACGGCCAAAACAGAAAGGACAAAAGGATAAACAATAATGTATAAAACATAACACAGAAAGCAAATGATCATGTAACACCGATATTAATAAAAAAACAAAAAACAAAAAACAAAAAAACAAAAAAACAAAAACAAAAACAGGAGTAGTGAAGATTTGAAGATATTCGTGAAGAGTAATCAGTTCCTGCTCCGCGTGTGGCACCCGTCGTGTTACTCAATATACAATATACAATAACAAGACACACTGCAGTGTATATATATATTCTCCTTCAGTTGCCCGTGGGTTAGGATATTTCTCCACTCAAGAGAGTTAAATTAAAATTTTTAACCACAAGCCGTCAGGCGAGTGGTTAAGATTTTAAATTTAACTCTCGAGAGTGGAGAAATATCGTAACCCACATGGGCAACTGAAGGAGAATTTGTTTCTCCCATTATTAAACACGAACTTTATTTCAAAAGCAGTCAAACGAGTCAAATGCGGGGAAAAGCACGAGACATTTTAATCCTCTAGAGGAGTACAGCTTTTTCCACCACTGGTTCAGCGGGGCTAAAACGCCGTAATAATGGGAGAAATAATTATCTTAGTGGTAATGTTGTAATTGAACATTGTCCTGAAGTTAATCTTTAAATATTCGTGGTGGTGTTTGTTTCTTAATGTTAAATTTATTGCTACCATATGTATCCGAGCTCTCAAAGACTTTTGATTTTCCAATCTTTTGACTACATTTTCATTACATTTTTATGAGAATAATAACAGAACTTAACGCCTTTAATCTCATGTTCAGATATATTGATGATGTTCTGTCAAGTATTAATCCACACTTTTCTCACTGGGTTCCATTAATATACCCACAAGAACTTGAGATAAAAGAAACAACAGAAACAGTTCCCTGTGCTACATTTTACCTCCGTTTCTACATTAATGATCTACTTTCTAGCTAAATCTATTACAAAAATAACGACTTCAATTTCTCCATTATAAATCATTCACATCTTGTTGGTAACGAATTAACGGCTATTGAAGTGTCTGTACCAAACCATGAAAGTGAGCGATCATGTAAACGTGCATGTGAGTCAGGGCATCAGTTTTGCCTCTGCAATTTTGTTATTAGATTTAAGAATGTAAAATCTGATTCAAACCACGATTTCTTTGGAAATGCTTGTACCAAGCAAGGGTCATTACAGGTTTCCCAGTTTTCCGGTTGTTGACTGATTTTGTCTGTTTATATACTTATGAGATTTACCTTTCACTTTGGAAGATAAGTTCGATAATTTTGTTATTACCCTTATTTAACAGTGTGGTATATTTTCGTTTTTCATTTTACTATTCATTTAATAGTGGACTGAAAATTCATTTAAATACCCTGCAGCTATCAAGCTCAGCTTAGATTAATTTCTTTTTATCAGATTTTGCATTATCTAATTTAATGTTAACCAATATTTTTAACACAACGGATGCCACTAACGGATCAGGAACTGCTTATCTTTCTGGAGCATCTGAGTTCACTTCCGGTTTTAGTGCCACGTCTTATCGGATGAACTGTATGCTACGTTTAACGTAAGTCGGAGAGTGTGGAATGCCACGTCTTATCGGATGATTTGTATGCTACGTCTAACGTAAGTCGGAGAGTGTGGAATGTCACGTCTTATTGGATGATCCGTATGCTACGCTTAACGTAAGTCGGAGAGTGTGGAATGCCACGTCTTATCGGATGATTTGAATGCTGCGTTTAACGTACGTTGGAGAGTGGGGAATGTCACGTCTTATCGGATGATCCGTATGTTACGTCTAACGTAATTCGGAGAGTGTAGAATTCCGCGTCTTATTGGATGATCTGTATGCTATGTCTAACGTAAGTCGGAGAATGTGGAATGCCACGTCTTAACGGATGACATGTATGCTACGTTTAGCGTAAGCCGAAAAGTTCCACGTTTTATGGGATGATATGTATTCTACGCTTAACGTAAATCTGGGAGTTTCACGTCTGACGGGATGATCTGTATGATGTTATGTTTAGCGTAAGTTGGGAGTGCCATGTCTTACCAGATGATATTATGCTACGTTGCGCATTCGTTTTATTTGAGGACCTCTTTGTTAGCACATCTGGTCAGAAAAAGTTGAGCAGTGTCGCCGACGCCAGCAACCATATCATATGTCATTGCCTTTATTCTGATGTTTAATTAATAAAGTATATACAAACCTTCCGCATTCAGCTTATTTGGTTAGACTTTGCTAACCGTGTTAAAACTGATTTAAATACAAATAAATTACTATACCAGAAATTAAAATGACAGCATTTTGTCATCTTGTTTCAGTAATATAGTAAAGTGTAACCATCTATCCCTTTGCATCAAATTTAACATCAAATTCATAATTCTGAATTTGTTCCAGTAGTATATTCAATACTAATCATGTCTGACTTTTCATTAATTTTAACATCAAATTCATAGTTCTGCATGTTTAATTCTTTCTCTGTTTCATCTGTACGACACATCATACTTAACAAGCTAAAGAACGCTCCGGTAATAAAGAGAATTCCTACAAAAACGATGATAAGAAAAAGGATGAATAAAGGGAAGATTTATTTATTGCTAGTGTTTAATCAAATAAAGAATTATAAAAGTACAAATGATTATAACAATATGAACATCTAAGTTCTTGTTAGTTTTCCGTGTTCACGTGTTTTAAGTTTTGTTTGTCTTCGTTCTGTGAACCGCTTCGGTGGTGTAATGATTAATTTGCCCGTATATCGTTGGTTGGAGCCCCGATCGGGTCAAACCAAAGACCATGAAATTGGTATTTGTTGCTTTTCGCTAAGTACACAGCGTTAAGGAATCATGATAATGTGTCGGAGTGGGGCAATATGTCTATCCGCGGACTGTTGTTTCAGTGTGCAAGCACTATAAGAATCAAAGCTAGCGTATTGGTCTAGTTCAAAGTGGACATAATAATGATCGCATTGAAAATTAACTTGTTCTCGCAATGATATAGCTGAAAAATTGCTGAGTTGACATTGAACAACAATCCCTCACTCACCCACTCTTCGTTCTCTGTCTTGTGACCAATATTGTCCATTCTAGATTTCACCTTCTGGTTTCTCTGACGTTCATTTAACACTTTAATATAATAATGGCTTCTCTCTATTTACATTACTTATGCGAACAGCTGCAAATGTCTCTGGATTGTCCATATTTGATTGTCCCTTCGATATTGTCTAACGTTTATTCACATATAATCGATGACTATGTTGCTGTGGACTCATATTCATGTACAATATAATCTTTGGTGAAAAATTCATGCATTGTCAATTTCACCCAGGATTAGATAACCTTAGCCGTTTTTTTGCCACCATGTTTAGAATCTTTAGATGTCTTTCCCCCGTGATTAGATAACCTTATCCGTTTTTGGACACCATGTTGAGAATCTGTAGCTGTCTTTCCCCCAGGATTAGATAACCTTAGCAATTTTTGGCCATCTTTTTTAGAATCTTTAGAGGTCTTTCTCCCTAAGACATTTAATTGTTTAGATTTCCAGTCTATTGACAATGAGAGTTCTCGATGAAGATTATTCAAGAAACGTGTTGTGTACAGTAAATTTGATTTCTACTGTTTGTTTGTATTATGCTTAGATTTGATTTAATTGTATTTTATTGTGTTTAACGCCACTTTCAGGAATATTTCAACTATATCATGGCGGCCAGTTTTAGTGGTGGAAGAAGCGGAGTACTCGGATAGAACCAAGGACCATGGGCAAGCAATTGGTAAGCTTTATCACTTACGGCTGCGAGTCGAGTGCACTCTTTTTGTAATTTACAAAGCCGGGCGCGAACCCACGCCGTGTTAGGTAATCCAACTACCTAACTCATTGAGACATTCGGGTCCTATTATGCTTAGAAGTGATAGAAGTGAATGCATGTTTTAATGTATGTAATATAAACTATACCTGCTGCGATAAAAGAATCCCCGAATGTGCCTCCATTATCAATAATAAATCCTGAAAAATATTATTTTCATCAAATTTTTCATGAGTATCACTCTAATGTACATAGCATGACAAAAAAACAACAACATTTGATTTAGACACCGGATAGTGTATGATCATCTTCGTTTATCAGAGTAGCAGCAATTTCCTCAACCAATAAATCTGACTGGCCATGATATACATGAAATATTAAACAATTGAAAGTCGCCTTAAATACCAATAATATTATATTCGTTATTTCTTCAATGTAAGTTATATACATATGTATATATATTTTTGTAGTAGAAATTTCATTAAATATTCAGTCTTTTTACACAAGTTGTATCTTAGAATGTTTCAAGCTTTGAAAATAATATGAAGTGTATCAATTATTGTAGCCATAAAATGAAAAATAAAACCAAAAATGCCACACTATTGGAACAGTTCCTAAATCTAATCGAAATAAAAAGTGGCGGGGTTAGATTAATTTCGTTATGAAAAAAACACACAATAAATTCATATTATGTCGTGTCCGTAATCATGTTTTTTTTTAAATAAACATACCTGCCAGTGGAGGTCCCAGAAATGTTCCAATTCCAACATACAGCATTAAATATCCAATGCCATGTGCAAATCTCTCGTGACCAAGAATATGTATCACTATTGTGTTTACAACCGTCCAGCAACATCCGGAATAACTTCCAAGAAAACACGCATATATTATCTTAGCTTGAAAGGAATAACTAAATATCGTAAACAACATCGTCGCTAAACCCAACATACTAAATATCCCAAATAACATAATTAATTCATTTATATTGTGGCTATTATTAGCCATTCCAAATAATATCCGTCCAATACAACTACAAATTCCCGCCAACGATAAAAACATTGATACCTCCCTTTTTGTAGAGTTTGTATGTAAACAGTATTCTGGAAAATGAATGTACACTAAATATATACTTATATCTGCCAATAAGAAACATATACATATACACATCATTGGGGGGCTTCTCACAATTTCCATGTAGGAAGAAAACGATTCTTTAAAACCTAGCTTCCGGTTCCTGTTTTTGTTGGCCTTTCTCATTGCATATTCTGTCTCCGAATTTTTAAATGTGGCACCAAATACACAGTTCTGTAGGGCAAGACCACCGAGTAGTAAAAAATATCCAGTGTAACTGTATGTTTCGTAAATCATTTGATAGATTGACGTCAGTATAAATGGTCCTATTCCGCCTCCAGATATGGCTATCCCACATGCTATATTACGCTTCTTTTCAAAGTTAAAAGCAAGAACTATCATCCCTGTATTATAGCAGATTCCCAAGCCTGTACCTATGTAATTTAAATCAAGCGTAAATCAAACGTATCTCGCTCAAGGTTCAGGTCAGCTATTGACACAATTATAACTGATTAGTTAAAGTGCGTGTATTTTACGAGAGTTTTCATTTGGAGTTTGTAACTGTATCGACAGTGTGGAATTTGTTGTTATTATTTCTTTGGTATAAAAACTATACATAGCTTGTCTCTGTATATAAAATGTATGTGTATGAAGCTTAGGGACAAATCCAAATGTGAACATTCGTCATATGCTCCATGTGTTAGAACTCTTAATCGAGATAAGCAATTTTCAGGTATATCATGGCGAGAGCAAGTTACAATGTACATTCGATGAGATGATAATGAGGCCCGCTTTGTAGTAGACCGACACGCTTAATTGGATCCTTATAATGCAAGCTCACCGAAACAACCGTCCGAGGGTAAACATGTTTCACCACTCGGACACATTACTATTCCGATTCCGATCCACCAATCCGTGTTCTTTACAAATAATACGTGCTTAGTGGAGAAGCAGCAAATACCAATTTTATAGTCGTTGGTTTGATGTTCCATGTACGTAACGAGTGTAAATACCTGCTAAAATTCCAAGGGTATAAAACGTAAACTTTATGTCCTCTACAAAGGCCGTCAATATTAGTCCAGTAGCTAATATCAGTGAACCTGTTATCATTGACACCCTACAGTTATACTTATTTATTATGATGCTGGCAACGGGACCTGAAATGGAAATAGACATGCATTACAGTGGTAGTTTTCAAGGGTTAGCTTATGGTGTTTAACGCCACTTACAACAATAATTCAGTTATATTGTGACGGTCAGTTTTATTGGTGAAAGAAACTGGAGTACCTGGAGAAAACCACCGACCTACAGCAAGTCACCGATAAACTTTATCACATAATGGTGTATCAAATACATCTCGTCATGAGCAGGATTCGAACTCACACATTTAGTGGTAATAGGAACTGATTGCATAGGAAGTTATAAATCCAACTACCATACGTTCATGATACGAAATATTGTAGAAAGTAGTGTTAAACGCCAAAACCCTAACCCTAACCATATAATGTCCATAAGAAAAATGCAAAAAGACAAACAACGTTCAACAAAACACTACACAGAACACTAAACAGCACGAACCCAATTACTGATGTTAACTACAAAGCACAATTATCGTTAATATCAACGTACTGAATATGATACAAGGTGAACATCGAGGGTAGTTGCTTCTCCGAGGGCTTTATCCTGAGGAAAAACAACGTCTCGTGTGTTGACAACTTGATGTACACCTGATATGAAGGCAATGACTGTTTTATTATGCCGAAACTACCCTAAGATGTTTTTTCTTTTGCTTTGTAGAAGACAGCAAATTAATTTCCGGCATAGTAAATACAATTTCATAACCAGACTAAAAAGTAACGGATTTACAAAGCACTTTCGGTTGACAGGGGTTGAAGACCGGGACAACTTATTGTCCTCATCTACATTATGTTGGATTCTTAGCCGGGTTGTCGCCCTCGTTATCAAATTTTTCGTAAAATATGGAAATTGTCTTATTATTTTTATATCTACTGTTCAAAAAAAGAAACGCATAACCCACTTTTATTTTTTAAAATGCAAATTCTGCGATTTACCAGGTAAAATTAAATGGCAAATTTAATCATTGATTTTTTAAAGATAAATTTTAAATTTTAAATTCATGTTCGCTAGATTTGGCTCTCTGCCACATGTGCACAGCGCCTCTGAAAAATTAATATCCCATGTAGCGCACCGAAAATTCGGTAACGTTTTTCACAGGCATTTCCTCGTTATTTCAACTGTTAAACTAAAGCGTATAAAAGGACCTATCGCTATCGGTCGTCTTCAAGCCGGAGAGTCTCAAAATGAGATAGCACGAATTCTGAATGTTAACCAGAGTACCATTTCCAGGCTATGGAACAGATTCCAACAAACTGGTTCAACGAATGACTGCCAAAGGACCTCGCATAGCAACTCCTGGGCAAGATCGGTACATCCGGGTCTTTCATCTACGGAATCAGACCGTTGCCGCATCAACCACTGCAGCCAGAATACCTGGATTGCGAAGAATCAGCTCATAAACAGTCCGCAACAGGATTCAAAAGCATGGCATTAGACCCATAAGACCGTATTTCGGAGCGGTATTGACGCCGTTACACAGACTTGAAAGAGTCCGTTGATGCAACAGATTAAGGGGCTGGACATTCCGAAACTGGCGCAGAATTTGGTTCAGCGACGAGTCACGTTTTCTGCTGCAGAAACGTGATGGGAGAATACATGTATATAGGCGCCGGAATGAATGTTTCTCTTCCTCCTTTCTTCAGGAAGTGGATAGTTCGGTGGAGATAGTTTCATGATGTGACCGCAAAACAGACCTAGTGCATGTCCCGGGAAATTTAACGGTTGTAAGGTACAGAGACGAAATTCTTCAACCTCACCTCATGCACGTAATTGACCGACAGAGGGAGTTATTCTAACAGGACAACGCTAGGTATTGGCTTTTGGGTAAAATTCAAACAGATGCGATGACCGTTTCTACTGGAAATAAGCAATATCAAAGACATGCAAACTGGGAAATATCAAATTTCCAAGATCTCGTCAAATCACACAGCAAGAGAATTTTAGTGTACGTGATCTTTGTTAACTTGAGAACCAATTGACAGCTGATTAAGAAAAAAACTAGATTAAACTTGTGTCACATGTACCCACTTTTATCATCTCATTAAAATTATCTTGTTTTCGCAACGATATAGCAAAAACAAGTGCTGAGTTGGCGTTAAACAACAATCATTCACTCACTATATCATGAAGTATGCGTAGCACACAAGGGAGGTCAAGTAATAGATAGCGATGGAGTACACAGGGCCATCTTAACAGCATTATATGCCCCGGGCAAAGCAGTGCGCGGGGGCCCTACCTACACAACCACTCACAGGAATAAAAAGTCGATAAAATTAAGCATATATTTATTATATTGGTACTTCCAAACAAAATCAGTATTTAAACATTAAAAAACATGTTGTACACAACATTCATATATTAGCATGGACCCCTATGATCGTGGGACCCCTGGGCAACTGCCCTGCGTGCCCATGCTTTAAGACGGCACTGGGAGTACGGTGAAAGCTGTTAAAAATAAAAAAAATAAAAAAGCTTAGTTTGTATAGGTGAACAAAAATCAATAATCACCAGTCAAAAAATTTGATGTGGATTACAGGTGGTGGGAGACCCAGCTCTTTGTTGATATTCAAAACACTTTACCAGTACAAACATGATATAAAAATATGATGTATTTAGGAGATCTTAGCGTAATAAATACCTTATTTTTTACCAGTACATACATGATATAAAAATATGATGTATTTAGGAGATCTTAGCATGATAAATAAGTTGTTTGTTACCAGTACAAACATGATATTAAAATATGATGTATTTAGGAGATCTTAGCATGATAAATACGTTATTTGTTACCAGTACAAACATGATATTAAAATATGATGTATTTAGGAGATCTTAGCATGATAAATACGTTATTTTTAAATATGTTCATCAGGTTAGTACTTGATCCACAAGACAGAGTAGTCAAAATTTACTTTATGTACAAAAATCTAAAACAGAGTATTATAAGCGTTCTTTTATTATATCTAGAAGTTACTTGGGGAATGACTTAAGTGAACATTTATAAAGAATAAAAGAATTATATTTGTAACAGTAATATGGTTAATTCTGTATTGCATAGTTACCTAGAATGATATTGATTTTTTTTTTATTATCTTTATATTTCAACTTGTAGCTTAATTAATATTATTTATTTGCTTATATGTCACTTTTATAATTCATGCTGTAATTATGTATATAATGCAGGACCATATTGTGAACTAGTTTGTAACTAAATTATGTCATCCTGTTTAAATAAAGAATATTATTATTATTATTATTATTATTATTATTATTTCAAAGCAATTCCTGGCAAAGGATAGAAAACAGAAAATCAGAGAATAATACATATCTATTTTTAGAATTCAATGTATGTACTATTCTTGTAGATATTAATTTACAGACAAGACAATGGCCAAAATAAAAGGTTTTATTAGTCACTTCTTCTTATGAAACGGTATTCATTCAATTACAGTATATATGTATGCATATTCTAAATAAATGGCACCAATATTCTTGTCGAGTTTATTAAGGGGGTGGGGTGTACATTAATTAAGTTCTAAAATCTAATTAAGTACCCAGTGAGTTTGTCAATTTTGTAGAACAATACGAATTCTAAACGTTTCAAAGGTGTACAGGTAACAATAGTTAAATCAATTATGTTACAGGTAAATACTTGGATTCAAATACTACGAAAAGATGCAAGTGGCGTTGAACACAATAAACCAAATGAAAAGTTGTAAGACAAAATATATTCCGTAAAGGATTACCTGCAAACGAAACTAATGCTAAAAATAGCGCAGCGACCCAAGTCGTAGTCAGTAAACTAGCTTTATATCTCTCTAGCAATGCTATATAAATCATTCCGCTGGCATATTGACAATATCCCATTACAACATGTTCTCCAAAAGATGCCACAAGTACAATCCATGACCACCCATGATCTGTCTTAGTTAATGCCATGTTTTAATTAGTAACCACCGCCTTAACATGCAGATTCTGTTCTCATCTATAAATACACAATATTGATCAAAAGAAAATGATTTCTTGTGTAAACGACAAAAGCAATTGACTGCTGTACAACCGTCTAAATATGTAGATTCCGTGCTCAATCATGTAAACAGTATATTGATCAAAAAAATATAAAAAAGCCGTTGACTGCTGAAGTGTAAACCATTAAAGTGTAAACCATTAAAGCTCATTTTGGTAATTTTTTGTATCTCATGAAAACTTGCAATTGGTTCAATAAATGATATTTATGAAACATTAACCCGGTTTTTATCAATGAAACTTTGTAGAAAAGAAACAACCTTCGTCACGAGTTGAAAATATATATGCTAAAACGAGCTTTAATATCCCTTTAAATTGTCTGATTTCCAACACTTAATTATTCTCTCTATACAAGTGAGTGTGTTTTCAATTTATACAAACTGTAATGTATAGAAGGACGTTGATGAATAAATTACACGCATTTGAATGTATTGAAAAATTAATAGACAGAACGTAATGGACAATGAACTTGTATAATATACAAAGTGTACTTTGAACTTTCTAACATTTCAAAATTGAGTAATAAAATATCGAGGATTAAAAATGGATAGATTTTCTATTATGCATGACCTATAGAAGAATATATTTACGAGCTTATATTGTTTACCGATGGATAACAATTATAAACTAAAATGTACGGTTTAAAAAGGGTTGTAGGTTTAAGTATTTTGAAAGATTTGTTTTTATTCTAAAAATGACAGTTGCTAGTAGGGGGCTCATGTCTTATTTGCGTTATTTGTGTTTGTTTGCCTATGGTGGTGTCCAATACATATTGTGTTGTGTGTTTTCTTTTTCTTCTTCTTCGTTTTGTGTACCCAATGTTGTCAGTTTCTCCGGATTGTCCATTTTTGATTGCCCCTTCGGTTTTCTCTAACGTTTATATGGAAATCAAATGGCCATTGCCAATCCTGTTCCAAAAATGTCTGGTTGCTAGGTAATTTTACAAAACATAACAAGTGGGAGAATACTATCATATCACTATTTTCCATTTGAATTTGTGTAATACAGTCTTAGATAATTTTACAATGTAAAGTTATAGTGTTAGGTGTTCAGTTTCACAGCAATTAATTTCTGGTTTCAGAAATGTACAGTGGCTAGGTACTGTTAAAAAAGCTTGAGAGCCTTAAAGAATATTTAAGAAAGTTGAAATTCAAATATTTTCAAATCAAGTTATTTCCTGTATCAGTCTCAGGTATTGTTCATCTAGTTCCAGATATGTATAATTGCTTTGTACTTTTTCAGAAAACAAAATTTCTGAGAGTCTTTAGGACACTACTCAAAGTTGGGATCAAAACATTATAGGAATCCAACTGTTCCTTGTCACAACTATTGTCCTTCGTTTTCCACAAATGTATGGTTGCAGGATACGTTTCCAAAACTTAATAGGTATGAGAGACTTCCAAGATATTTACCAAAGCTGGCATCAAATTGGTCCATGTCATTTGTTCATCTAGTTCCATAAATGTCTGGTTGCCAGGTACTTTTTCAGAAAAGAAAAGATCTGAGAGTCTTCATGATATTTACCAAAGTTGGAATCAAAGTATTTTTGACATCGTAACAGTACCATGTCACAGATATTGTGCTCTACAATTGTATTGTAGTATGGACGTACTAAAACTTAATAGGTCTGAGAGTCCTCCACGATATTTCTCAAAGTTGGAATCCAACATTTCCTTCTTTTTTCTTTTTTTTTCACAATTAATATCTTTAATGAAATCTTTACATTTGTTAGTGGTAAAACATAAGTGCCAGTACCTTATCCTGGCCTCGTTAATATTAGTAACATGTCATAGAAATATAGTGTTAGTCGTGTTAGTACAATACAATTAAATTTATCAATGAAAATGAATACGGATTTTCAGAGTCATTTCATAAATACATAAGTGTTTCTAATTTTAGTCTTGTTTGTTTACTTCCTTTTTACTTTCGTTTTTGACCCACGTGTTGGGAGATTTGAAGTGAAAATTATAAAATATTTGTATTTCTGTTTATCAATATTATATATGGATTATTAAATACAACGGAGATACAAAATAGATTATTTAAGACATTATTCTATCCAGAAAATATTTGAGTTTTGAAAAAGAGATACTAGAAATCACTCTCAATTTCTATTCAACAACTTAATAAACAACATGAACAAGGATATTAACCATTCAAGAACCATAGGATATTCATCCTCACATTGCTGACTGTGAGTAGATATATTTTTTCCCATTTATGTCTTACTTGGGAAATAAAAAGCGTAAAATAACAAAACAAAATATAGAGAAACACAGAAATATTAAATACAGAAAACAACATACATGTACATTGTAACAAAACAAATACATATAAATGTATAAGAGACAACACACAGTGTGTGACATTAACATTATTTGTACAATTTATGTTTATACTAACAAGATATAAGTATATGGTATGATTTACTGAATTTGATACTTGCCAATACACAACATTGTACACTGCAAATATACACACCATGCAGTACACACTGCAAATATAAACAACAGTGTACACTGTACAAATATGTATCGTGCATTATTGCACCTTACATTATTTACATGTGCATGTATGAAATATTTGATATTTGTTGCCTATAATACTTGTAAAACTGTGTTTAGTATCTTCCTAATATGGTAATTTTTTTCATAGTAAAGTATAAATTTAATTTCTCTGACAAGAATATTGATTATATCACATATTTCTCTCCTTTGATTTGAAACATAATAGCTTTTATATATGGAGAATCCTATTATTGTGAGTAAATAATTTATATCATCATATTCTTTTTTTATTTTGTATCCTGTAACTAAATTTTTTAAGGTTAGAATATGTTCACCTAAGGCCATACAAAGTTAATTTCTTGGTTCTCAGGCCCGCCCGTATGTGGAAATTCGTCGCCGCATTGCCGATTTTTTTGCAAAAATAGTAAAAAAAAAAAATTTAAATGCGGTAGCGCTGTCCGTACGGAAAATTCAACCGCATCCGTTTTTCTCTGGTCGGTGAAACGCTTTAAAACGCATCATGCTTAAATGAGATTTAAAGCATCGTTATGACAATGTATAAATAAAAAACGTGTTTCCGTTTGACATTTAGACAAAATGTCAATCGTTTCTGTGCAAATTCGGCACAAATGTTTGCCAGTTTTACCAGGAAACATAATAGGGGGCTTCTCCGAAGCTTGTACCTTATTGGAATTGTTTACGGAGATAAAAAATGGTACGTTGGGACCAGCGGATTGGACGTTTTTTATTATCCTCCAAAATGTTTCCAATCTTTTACATTCATAGAAAAAGTGTTGATAATTTTCTGTAATTTGACAATTATTACACAATTTATTAGTGGTTATATGCCATTTGAATAATAATTCTTTACTTGGTAAAATATAATGGATTAATTTCCATTTATAAACTTTAAATTTGTTTTCTTTCGTGTTTTTAAACACAAATGTCAGACTTTTCTCAATCTCAGAATAAAATTTAATATTTAATTTTTTCAGCCAAATACTGAATCCCAAGGGAATAGAAATATTTTGGTTATTTAGTAGATTTTTGTATAAATTTTTACTAGTTTGGTTATTTAAGTTTTGTGAGTTTAAATATATTGGGGTATTAAAAAAGCTGACATTCACTTTTGTCATAATTGACTCTTCATTCTTTATTATTTGTTTCCATCCTGCTGGGATAGATTTTCTAACTATGGATGTTTCTGACATCCAGTTTTGTTTACATCTAAGATTTTGTAGAATCACCACTTCAGATATGTTCCCTTGATCATCTAATATGTCGTTAATGAATATAATTCCACTATTGATCCAATTTTCTATCATAAGTTATTTCCCTTTGTACTTAATGCACTTATTTCCCCATATTATTTGTTTTCTGACTTGAAAATATTGTTTAGGTTCCTTTATAGTTTTTTTTACTACATATGATCCATGTTTTAATTAACTCTGTATAAAATGGAGAAACATATTTTTTACCACACAAACAATTAAAATTATCCATATTTGTTTTAAAAATGAGAAAATCTGGTCCAAATTTTTCAAAATAACTCAGTGGTATAATTTTCCACCTACTGAATCCAACATTTCCATCTACACAGCTATTGTGTTTTTGCTTCAGAAATGTATATATACTGATGCAAAATATTAGGTCCGAGAACCTTCCAGAATATTTACCAATGTTAGAATTCAAGTGTTTGAAATCCAATTGCTCTATGCCACAGCATTGCCCTTCGTGTTCCAAAAATATATGGGTACTAGGAACGTTTCCAAAACATGCTATATCTGAAATTCTGCAGGTCACTACCAAAACTGGAATCAAATTGTTCCATGTTATAGCCATTGTTTAACTGGGTTTAGAAATGTATAGTGGATAGGTACTATTCCAAAAAATAACATGTAAGGAACCTTCCAGGATATTTATCAAATCTGGAATTAAAACATTTTGAAATCCATTTGTCCCATGTTACAGTCATTGTTCTGTTGGAACCAGCTATGGAAAGTTGCTAGGTAATTTAAAATGCAAAGAAACAAAAAACGAGAAAAAAAATAACAAAAAAATTAATAAATAACATACAACAAAACAAAACCCTCCAAAAAAACCAACAAAAACACTAATAATTCTCAGAACCATCTTAGGTATTTACCAAGGTTGAAATTCATTATTTAATCCAATTTCTCCATACCACAGCTATGTCATTCGTGTTACAACGAATATATGGGTTCTACGTACGTTTCCAAAAAATATCAGGTCTGAGAATCATCCACGGGATTTCCCAAAATTGGAATCCAACTTTTCCAAAATCGCAGTTATTTTTCTGGTTTCAGAAATGTATAAATACCGGTTCAAAGCATTAGATCCAAGAGTCTTCCCGAAAATTTATCAAAGTTGGAATAAAATTGGGATCCATGTTACAGACATTGTTCTGTGTACAATGGCAAGGTATTTTTCGAACACGAAAACATCTCAATAAGTCTGGGAACTTTCTAGGATATTTCCCAAAGATTGAATTCAAATTGTTCCACGTCACAACTATTGTTCGTCTGTTTCCAGAACTCTATGTTATTGCGATTTCCTTATTTGGTTTGAGAGTTTCCATATTTTTTACCAAATCTATTGTTCCTTGTCACATCTATAGTTCTTCTAGTTAAAAAAAACTCGAAAGATTTGATTTAAGCCTTTTGATAATAAGATATATCTTAAAACGCTGGCAGGACAGTTTGGACCAGCAATTCATAACAAATTGCTCGAAATACATTGCTTGGTTGGCAAGGCTTTTTGTTCTTGTTCTTACGGTCTAAATCGCAGGGACGTCGTATTGGTCACAGTAGATTTATACATAGCTGTTTATTTAATATTGAAGAATGATCGGAATGCATTCCGTGTAATTCCAATTATTCCAGAAAACGCATTTTTATCTACTGCGAATATGTTGCTGATGTTCGTCATATATTCTACGTCAACACTTTATCTGAGTTGCTTACATATGTCACAGACTACACAAATTTGAATTTAAAAAGAAATAAATTAACTTATATACTAAAATATAAATAGATCACATACATTCTAAATATATGGCTTTATTTCTTTTCTTTTATATAGAACTCGATTGTTTTAACCAAAAAATATATCATATTTCTAAGGGTGTTGTAGTTGAAGAAATTATTCTTTAAAATGTGATCACACCACGATATAGCTAACAAACTGAAAAAGTTAAACACCAATAAATTAATCATAAGATTTGAGAGTCCTAATTGATATTTACATAGATGGAATATTTCAGAAATCTTGAATGGCGAGAGTTCATGAAAGATTAGATTTGATGGAGCAAACACAAGATACAATTCTCAAAATTCAAAGTTTTCTATTTAACAACAAGATTTTACCCAAAAAAAGTTTACAATACGTCCATAACTGAATTATTATTAAATAAAGAAAACGTCATACGGAATATCTGTACATGTAAAGCGCCGCTTCATAAGTATTCGCGAAAACAAGATGGCGGACGTAAACGTATTTGAGTTGTTTCTCCTTGAATATATTGAAATACACAAAGTAGAAATAAGTAATCAGGTTAACTTTTGAACGTATAACTGCCAAAATTGTATGTGGCATAGAGTTATACAAACTCTGGATGCAATCCACAGTAAAGTTCATCCATATATCCTGCATGGCAGTAACAAGTTCCAGGGAGAGAGTGTATGCTGTGTTTGGCGGACGTAAGCGTATTTGAGTTGTCTTTCCTTGAACAATTAACATGCACATAGTAGAAAGAAGTATTTAGTCAGATAACCCTTTGAACGTATAACTGCAAAATCCTGCTTGGAATAGAGTTATACAAACTCTGGATGTAATTCACAGTAAAGTTCATCCATATATCCTGAATGGCAGTAAAAGGTTCCAGGGGAGAGCTTATGCTGTATTTGGAAGAGATTTCTTGATACGAAGACAATTTTTCGATAATATTCAAGTCTGGTGACTGAGCAGGTCATGCCATGGAAACGGTAAGGCTTTTTGGTCCAAAACGGGTCAAAGGTAGTTATCAAGGATGTCACGGTATTTTATATTACCATTAACTTTACACAAAGTTCCCACACCATACCATGTAATGCATCCCAAGATCATAACTGGCACCTTTCTCTGATGAGAACACATGCATTCGGGTCGACAAGTCTCGTTCGAAGATCGCCACACGTACACACGATTATTTTGCCCAATTACTATCTGAGATTCATCTCTTAATATAGCTTGATCCCAGTGTATCTGAACAGTTCACCTCCGCCGTTCAAGACACCATGATAATATTTTCTTCTTGCTTACTTTCCGCGCAACCATATGTTAACGTACGACGCGTCTATATATTTTGTTTTTGTGCAAATAACGCTGCACAGTGTTTGGGTGAACACAAGTGCGTCCTCTTCATTTAAATCATTGGTAATTTCCCTTAAAACCTTACCACGATTCTTTTTCACTACATCAACAACATAGACCCACCGCGTCATGTTACTTTCTTTGGTCTTCCAACTCTTGGGAAAGTTTTCAACATTACTGGTAGCATTATATTTCTTCAAAATCGAACGAATAGTAGATTCTGGCATGTTCAACAACTCTACTATTTCACGATTTCTACACCCTTCCCGTATTAAATCGATGACTATCGTTTCCGATCATGACTTAGTTCCTTTTACTTGCGACCCATCTTATAAACACACAGCAGAAGACCTTCAAATGACGTCATATAATTGGAAAAATTCCAAAGTGTCTCTTGGGTCATCTCAAAACATATGTTTGATTTTTTTAATTACATTGAAAATGTTGAAAACATCCCACGTTCAAACTACCGATTTCCGCCATTTTGTATTTTCGCGAACACGTATGAGGCAGCAATGTACATTGATCCTACTCCTCAAACAACGGGTGCAACTAGTGGAGCAGGAACTGCTAACCATTCCGGAGCACCTGAGTTCATCCCCAGTTTTTAGTTTTATGTGTCTGTTTTGTAGATCGTTGTTTGTACTTTTGTCCTTTTTCATTTGGACATTGTGTTGTCCGTTCTTCTTCGATATACGGATTCTGATTATCTATTTGGTATCTTCAAACTCTTCTTCAGCAAGCCCCATGTGTTTTTACCATTACACTGCAATAAACCTGAACTGCATGAATTACACTGAACCAATCGCAATCAAGAGGGTAAAGTGTGGGTTTGCAGTATATACACCACACCTTTAACAAAGCGAGTTTCACCTAACTATGGTTCAAGTTCACTGTAACTATACTGTTATATATTGTAAATAAATATAAAGCTCAGGAAATATGGCTAAGCAACAGGCAGATGTATTCCTAAAGTACAATAGTCAATCCAATATGTCAGTCGTCGATACGCCCGACAAAAAAGCTAGAAACACTGAAAACATTAGTCACAAGACACAGAACGAAGTAAAAACACAAACAAAACACTAAAACTCACACATTGACACAAAATGAAAAATCCAACATGATAACCAACGATACACAAAACACGACACAGAAAACAAAATGAGCAACAGGAACCACACAAAAAAACGGTGATCAACGCAGGTGCTCCGGAAGGGTTAACAGTTAATTCTTCACTAGTGACAGTCGCCGTGCTACTGTTATTGGACAAGATATAATCTGATATACATATCGTGTATGCGTAAATAAACATAACAAGTGAGTGATTGTTGCTTAACGCCAAAGGGGCAATTTTATTTGAGCTATTTCAAAGTTAAATGCAATGCGATTGATGATGATGATGATTGCTTTGTACAACAATCCGCGGATAGACATGGTGCTCCATTCGGACACAACATCATGATTCCGAATCAATCAGCAGCCCTTATTCCTTAAATCTGCGTGTTTAGGATAGAAGCAACAAATACCAATCTTACCACATTTGTGACACAGATATATCGTAACGATTAATCAAGTCATGGTGGTGATAGTAAAGCTTTCGAAGTGATGAGTTTAACTTATACAACTTGGTTGAGTAGCTTTTCTATCCAAGACAAATAAAATCATGAAACGCTTTGAAATATAGCAACAGCTGAGAGATATATAATCCATATCTAGGTACTTCTGGAATGTTGCCCAAACAACGTGTTGGTAGACGTTTTGGCGGCGTGCATCCGAATACAATTTGATCTAATGGAGACATTTTAGCAGTCTGGTAACACTCGGATCGTCATAGTTCCGGACGATCAGACGTAACGTCACGTCGCAAAGAAACTCACATTAGGGTAATGCACTCTAGCTAGAAATTGCATGCAAGCTGTTAGTTATACTACCCGAAACATCCTTGAAAAGAGAAGGATTAGTGTGAGTGCCCGGATGTTACCAGACTGTTGATTGATTGATTGATTGATTGATTGATTGATGTTTAACGTCAGCATTAGCAATATTTGAGCTATATCGTGGCGTGTCCAGACTGTTGAAAATGTCTCCACAGAGATCGAAGACGACGTTCGTTTTCACTCAATCGTGGCATTGCTAAGAGTAGATTTTCGTACAAGAAATGTTGGTTTTTTCTATTCGCAGACAATATAAGCAAACGTAAGATTGCCGACAAGCGGTCTAAGTCAACTGAATGAATTTGTCAGACCGGAAAATGCCAAATACGGCATTTACCCGCAACGTATCAGAAATGCCGTGCAAATGACAGACAAATCACTCGATATAGCAAACCACCGGTATGATTATGACTTGTTTATGTTTTCATATGAAAACATATACTGATATTAATTTTCAAGTTACATTTAATGTTGCACAGTTTTTTTTCTCACTAATAAAATTCAATAGAGAAAAAATTGTGAATTGTGCAACGATGGCCATCAATTATCATTATCTAACATCAATTAATAATAATCTCTTGATCAAACTACAGATGTTTAAATAATTGACAGACACGTGTATTTTATCTATTATATTGATCATGGAAATGAATAAAATAAATGTTTATGTGATAAAGCCTTGACTGTGTTGGTATTAAAGACTAAACGAAAAAAAATATATACACACAAACCAAACGATTACTCCAAAATAACATACACACAAACCAAACGATTACTCCAAAATAATATACACACAAACCAAACGATTACTCCAAAATAA
>MJUT01039727.1:25877-50531 GCA_002080005.1 Gigantidas platifrons
TATGTTATGTTTATAAATGTATCTTGTGATCGTATGTCTGTAAATGTAACTGGTTATGTTCTGTTTTTAAATGTAACTTGGTATGCTCTGTTTGTAAATGTAACGTTTTATGTTCTGCTTGTAAATGTGAGTTCCTATGTTCTGACTGTAAATGTATCTTGCTATGTTCTGTTTGTAAATGTAATTGGTTATGTTCTGTTTGTAAATGTAACTTGTTCTGTTCTGTTCTGTTTGTAAATGTAACCTGTTATGTTTTGTCTGTAAATGTAACTTGTTTTTTTCTGTCTGTAAATGTTACTTGTTATGCTCTGTCTGTAAATGTAACTTGTTCTCTTCTGTTTGTAAATTTAACTTGTTCCGTTTTGTTTGTAAATGTAATTTGTTATGTTCTGTCTCTAAATTTAATTAGTTATCTTCTGTTTGTAAATGTAACTTATTATTTTCTGTCTGTAAATGTAACTTGTTATGTTCTGTTTGTAAATGTAACTTGCTTTGTTCTGTCTGTAAATGTAACTTGTTCTGTTTGTGTGTAAATGTAACTGGTTATGATGTAACTGGTTATGTTCTCTCTGTAAATGTAACTCGCTATTGATCTGTTTGGAAATGTAGCTTGCTATGTTCTGTTTGTAAATGTAACTTGCTATGTTCTGTCTGTAAATTGTAAATGTAACTTGCTATGTTCTGTCTGTAAATATAACTTGTTATGTTCTGTTTGTAAATGAAGCTTGTTATGTTCTGTTTGTAAATATAGCTTTTTATGTTCTGTCTCTAAATGTAATTTGCTATGTTCTTTTGTAAATGTAACTGGTTATTTTCTGTCTGTAAATGTAACTTCTTATGTCCTGTTTGTAAATATAACTTGCAATGTTCTGTGTGTAAATGTAACTTCCTATGTTCTGTTTGTAAATGTAACTTGTTATTCTGTTTGTAAATGTAACTTGTCATGCTCTGTTTGTAAATGTAACTTGTTATGTTCTGTTTGTAACTACAGATGTATAACTTGTTATGTTCTGTCTGTAAATTTATCTTGCTATGTTCTGTTTGTAAATGTAACTGGTAATTTTCTGTCTGTTAATGTAACTTGTTATATTCTGTTTGTAAATGTAACTTATTATGTTCTGTTTGTAAATGTAACTTTTTATGTTCTGTTTGTAAATGTAACTTGTCATGCTCTGTTTGTAAATGTAGCTTGGTCTCTTCTGTTTGTAACTACAGATGTATAACTTGTTATGTTCTGTCTGTAAATTTAATTTGTTATGTTCTGTTTGTAATGTAACTTGTTATGTTCTGTCTGTAAATATAACTTGTTATGTTCTGTTTGTAAATGTAACTTGCTATGTTTTGTTTGTAAATGTAGCTTGTTATGTTCTGTTTGTAAATGTAACTTGCTATGTTCTGTTTGTAAATGTAACTTATTATGTTCTGTTTGTAAATGTAACTTGTTATGCTCTGTTTGTAAATGTAACTTATAATATTCTGTTTGTCAATATTTTGTAGATCGTTGTTGTTTGTCATCCCTTTTCTTTTGTATTGTCTGTCCTTCTTTGTTTTACGGCTTCTGATTACCCATTGGTAATACCTTTGATATCTCTAAACTGTTCTCCCTATGTTCTGTTTGTAAAATTTAACTAGTTATGTTCTGTTTGTAAATGTAACTTGCTATGTTCTGTTTGTAAATGTGATTTCTTGTACGTCTTCTACTTGGTTGGCATGGCGATTTTGAAATTGAAATTGAGGACGACGTTACAAGCCAAATCTAATTTCCCGATTTTGGTCGTCTACGTTTTGCATCAGCCGCTTTACCTGACTCCTTTTCATAGTTGTTCACTTCCTTCAGGAGATCATCTCTTTTCAAATATCTCAAAAGTGCCTTAATAAACGATAAATTGTTGATACCAAGTAATTCTCTCTCTTGTAATATGGGTAATAGGTCCACAACATTCTCCACTTTCTCCAACTGTGCCTTACCAAACTTTGGCTCGCCAATCATTCTCAAATAGAGTTTGATCTGTTTAAGTTCCTCTGACGAAAAAATAAAATAAAAACGTCAATATAAAAACCAATTCCTATATACAGGACTAAATTGTGTATGGTATAAGTCGACCTCTTCAGCTTTCAAATATAGGTTGGTTGGTTAATGGTGTTTAAGGCCACTTTAAATAATATTTCAGTTATATCGTGGCGGTTAGTTTTATTAGGGGAGGATACCGGAATACCCGGGAGAAACCACCGACCTGTCGCAAGTCACTATTCAAATATATGATTGGATCAGAATTTTCCAGTTCAAAATATCAATCAGTAGGAATGTCTAAGCTATGGAATATCAATGGGTCATCTTGCAGCTTCTTATTGCCAAGACACATTTTATATAACTAATTGTAATAAGGCATAAGGGACAATATTGGCAAACGATTGATTGATGTATTGATTGGTTGATTGACTGATTAATGCCCAGCTAGCAGTAATTCAGTTATATTCAGGACGAAAATCTAGAGAAGTTCAATAATGTACAAACACTATAGAGAAATGAGGGAATGTGTGGGTCAAGCGGAGCAACTACTTTTGACTGTCACATAAGAATGAATAAAACCTAGATGTCTTACCTCGTTCGGAAGATGCATTTCATGAATAACCTTTATTAGGTACGGTCAAAGTCATATGATTAAAATAATTAGATCGTAGCTTCGAGCTGCCGTCATGTAGAAAATAAAACTGATATTTGCTGATACTCCGATAAGCATGCAGCATTAAGGAGAAACATCGAAATGTGGCTTGTTCTCCCCATCATATAATTCACAAGTGCTCACTGGACATTAGACTAGGAGCACTCGATCAGCATCACCATTGAGGATAAATACAAAAAATGTGCATTATGTGTAATCAGTACTGATACAGGAGACATTTAGGATAAAACATTGAAAAAATGATACTGTACTGACCTTGATTAATATGGTCCCATATTCCTTTACACAAAGTCATATACCGTCCTGTCTGCTCATCTAGTAAAAACAAAAACAATATAAAATTTGAAATACATATTTTCGTGAATGTTTGTCATCACTGGCAGGGACACATATTTATAATGCAGATGTTCCATTTCTGAATCCACTTGCTAATATTCAGCCAATTAAAAATATTATATACAAATGCTTGAGAAAGCAATGTGTTGGGATCCTGAAGTGAAAATCATAATATCTAAAGAATGGACAGAGGCTTTAAGAGGCACACCGGAAGAAAAGCCATGGTGAGCGGTTGGTTTAGACGATTCTATCTAAGAAGAGTTTGAAGATATCAAAGGGGTAATACAAATCCCAACATCGAAGAAGAACAGACAACACAAAGGCCAAAAGAAAAAGTACAAAAGGACAACAACGATCAACAAAACTAAAGATCGAGTAACTTGAACCCCACTAAAAACCGGGGGTGAACTCAGGTGCTCCGGAAGTACAAAAGGACAACAACGATCTACAAAACATACACATAAAACGAGCAAGTAACACGAACCCCACTAAAACCGGGTGTGAACATGGGTGCTCCATCGTCAGTAACTCAGGGATTATCATGCTATCATTATTTACACTCATCATCCGTTCAACAATTCAGGTTTGTTCCGTAACTGATCTGGGTTTAGTAGTCTCCATGATAAAATGACATCACCCACATTGCCATACTTTTATTATAACCGGGGTGAACACATCAGTAACCCAGTGCTTGTCGTGCTCTCATTCTCTCCACTTATCATCCGTTTGACAATTTGGGTTTGTTCCGTAACCGATCTGGATTTAGTATTTTCCATGATAATATGACATCAAGTCAGGACCATTGCGGTTTTCCAGTTGCCCGGTTGTTGACTGATTTTGTCTGTTTATTGATTTATGAGTTTTGAATTTCCCTTTGGAAGATTGCTCTGTGTTCGGTAATTTTGTTATTACCCTTATCACTCGCATTGTCATACTAGTGGGATGAAACAGATTATGGAATAGTTGATATGTCATTCAACGTGGATAACCCTTGGGAAATTGCCATTCATTTATTCATCTGTTTTGATTATGAATTAATGTGCAAGGAATTCCCTTTCTTTTTTTAAAAGATGTGATTTGATCGGCTGTAAAACCGTGCATGGGAACAAATTAAATGTTTTAAAATGAAAGATAAATAATTCATGACTACGAGAACAGAGGCACAGGAGTGGACCGAAAAGTAGGGAGGGTGAAAGTTTTGGGTTGCAGCAGTGGGCCAAATTATTTGAAATTGTCAAGCAAAAACAAAATGGATTAAAGCTATGCCCTTATATTACAATTTTCCCAATTTTTCGGATCCCATTTTATAAATTCAGGTTTTTCTAAAATTTTAGCCAAAAATGTGTGTGGGGGTATTACATAATTTCGATGAGATGATATCTGCTTTCATCTAGACCAAGACGCTTATTTGGATTTGTATAGGGTTAACTCCCTGAAAAAGTCCGTGGGTAGACATGTCGTTCCACTCGGACACTATGCCGATTCCGAGCTACATGTAACCAGTAATTGATCTTACTACTTAATGCTGGGTGCTTATCGAAGAAGCGGCAAATACAAATCTCATAATCTTTGACCCGACTGGGGATTTTAACCAACGATCTACCGCATTCGGTGCGACAATGCGAACAATTACACCACCGACACGTTAAATTTATCATATTGGACACAGCTACTCCTGTGCTATGCGTTTCCCAGGCTGTGATTACTTTGTTGTTGCGTTTGTATCTGCCTATGCAACAATTAGACATATCACCTCTGAGGTTTGTTAGGCACAAGGCGAACTCGATACAAATTTATGTGATAAAGCTTATCAGGGACTTACGTAGGTCTGTGATATTCTCCGGAGACCCCGGTTCCCTCTGCCAATAAACCTGACAACCCGGCACATCTGAAATATTGTAGAAAGTGGCTTTAACCAAACATAACCATAGTCTTCCCACTGCCCATGTCAGTTTATAAGCATGGGGTAACCAAAATACCATAGCAATTCTAAGTATAAAGCTGACTTTGGGATCTTCATATTAGAATCAAATTGGCGACTTGATATTGCCACGATTCTAAAGATGCCACATACTTCCATTGGAAGATGGTACCCAAACTGCACAGCCATGAGGAATTGATGGATGAATAATAGATTTCCATAAATCACCACCAAATGAAATTCATGTTCACCTTACAGTTTTATTATATAATTATACCTTTTCTCAAAATGTTCTTTGAGATAACAGTTTATATGGTAGCTAAAACTCAGAGATCTGACCACAAATGAAAATCGAAAGAATTTCAAATAGAAAATATACATATACGAAGGGTCACAATAATAATTTGTTAATATTAGAATTTGATTGAATGAAACACTTTATTTTGAAAACTTAAATTATTATTACATTAATTATAAAAAGGGGGGGGGGGGGGAAAAGTTCAACTTCGATTGTTGTTTGTTTATTAACTCAAACATTCTTCCCATATGTACAGGCACTTGTGGCACTGCATTTCCTATATATATATATAGTAGGATAAAAGAGGGGCAATTCCGCGCCACGAGCGCCTGTGCCGATATGGCGAGAATATCCAATTACATTACAAAACACTAGGGACTAATTAAAATAGACAGACTAATCACACCAGTGTTTTCCCCCGTCAGGTTAAAATAATAAAGCAAATCAAAGACTACAGCGGAAAAGAATTACGTGTATCACTAAAATGTTATATACATATTTGACCTTCTTAATCTTACACTTGGTCATTTTAATTTACTTCCTAATTTGAATGTTATCAAACTCATAAATATTTCCGATTAAAAAAAATTAATAAATGGGTGATTTCTGCGTTAAATATGTCAGTGACTCACCCATATTCGTTGTTTCAATCTAGAACTTCTCTAATGATTTACACAGCGATCAACAGATATGCAAAAAGAAAACTAAATTTCCCAATGTATATAAATAATAATTCAAAATTGATGTCACTTCCGATTGCGTCACAATCTATAAATGTTCTAAAAATAAATATGTTCTCAAAATAAAATAAAAATAAAATATAGACCATTTAAAAAAAGAAAAAAATATAATATTGAACCAAGGATTTATATAGTACTATATAAATCCTTGATTGAACAGTAAAAAGGCGTTGTTTGTAAATGTTTTTTTTTAATTCCGATTCAAATTTAAATGGCCATACAATATATTAAATGTATTCATTCAAAATAAGGAAGTTATTCTATAAATGGTTAAATGATTCAAATAGTAATGAACATGGTGGGAATACATGACCTTTATCCACGCCGGGACCGTCGTGTCTGTGATTGTATGGTACAGTAGAGTTCGTTTATAGCGAACAGGCCAGGCTTGTAACGAAATCAGGCTTATAATAAGATAAATCCCCGGTTCCATCGCTATTCAAACAATGTATTTTTGGAGGTCTATTACGAAATTTTTATAAAGAAATCATGCTTATAACGGAGAGAATTTTAAGCGCAAACAACGTTTTTATTACCCAAAATTTACCTGATATAATGAAGAAAATTGCTGAACAAACACATTGTTTACCTGTCTTTCGCTACGCACGGACGATCACATATTAGAATGGTCAAGTGCACTTGACACTTCCGTTATCGGCAATTGAAAAAGCAACAATCTCACCTTTGATGTTGTTAATGATGCCAATCAAGATATTTCTTTAAAGTATTCAAGCAATAAAATGGGGTTTAATGATGTGATTAACAAGTTGTCAATTAATAACACACGCGCTAATTTATTGCATTACAAATTAATAAAACGTAATCTAAATTTTAATGAATTGATGCACAAAAAAATTAAAAAAATTAAAAGCAAAGCCTTGTGTGAGATTAATTCATTCGCTATTGTTTATTTTTTCTTTGATGATAGACTCTTTAATTAAACCAGAGGCTCTCAAGAGCCTGTATCGTTCACCTGGTTATAAAAAGAACCAATTGGTTATATGCAAAAACTGCAGTGGTAGTCATCTTGGAATTCCGATCAACATAAAATACACAAAGTTTGTAAAGGACCTTTCAATGATTGATGCACGGTTTAGGTTCAATCAATTTTGAATTTCATATCGGAACAAAAAACCTAAAGTTTGTAGAGGACTATCCAATGAACATTCATGTACAGTTTGGTTTTAATCACGTTTGTAGTTTCTGAGAAGAAGGCATTTGAACATTTTTCTATAGGGTCCAATGTTAATCTATGTCCTGCGGTGGCGGCCATGTTGGATTTCCGATTGGTATGAAAAAACAGAAACTTGGTAAAGGACATTCCAATGATCATTCGTTTACAGTTTGGGTTCAGTCTGTTCATTAGTTTCAGAGAGGAAGATCTTTGGAATTTCAGCCAATCAGAGCATATTATTGGCCATGGCAACCATGTTGAATATCTGACTGGAACGAAAAACTGAATCTTTGTAGAGGACTATCCAAGGCATATTCATGCAGAGTTTGGTTCCAATGGGCCCAGTGGTTTCGGAGAAGAAGCTTGAAATGTGAAGTTTACAGACGACGGACGACAGACGACGGGCACCAAGTGATGGCAGTAGTTCACCTGGACAAAGGTCCAGATGAACTAAAACAAAGCGGCTTTTAAATTTTAATTCTACCGTTGTTTTTCACACTGCAAGCCGAACATTGTCATAAATATGGCAACACATCGTCCATAGCTATAAATAATAGCCTAATCACACAATCAGCCTGCATCCGGAACTCCTCGCGCCTTTCCCCAAGTGAAAAAAAACAAGCTCGGATATGAATGTGTTGATATGCGTTAATATGCTGGTTATTCGGCCAGGGTTGTGAAGAGGAAGAAAAAATAATCCTTTCCCCCAACAAATAAATAAGTATTTTATAAAATAATTTCACATCAAATTTTATCTATATTTTTGCCAAGTAATCATTAAAAATATAAAATCGATAAATAAAACTAATAATTATCTAAAATTTAACATTGACCTTGTCCTCTAATATGTAAACAAACAAGCATGGAGTCCTGGATAACAGCAGCATTGATGAAATATGGAAGTGATATCCAGTTAAAGGAGAGCTGAAAGAAATCTTAGAGTATGTTTATCAAGGCAATGACTGTATAGTAATTTTGAATCCTTGATGACTGAATCCCACGTTTCTTGGATGACGGTCCTCCATTGTTATATCATGTGATTTCATAAGTCATGTGGTACAAAGAATACTATTCATATCCGAGCTTGTTTTTTCACTTGTTGAAAGGCACGTGGAGTTCGGATGAATCAGCCTGTGCACCCAATCGTAACTACTCGGCCATTCTCGCTACCCTGCAAATAACCTCGTATGCATTAGGCGTATAAATCGCACTACTTTTCACATGTCTGTTACATGAAAGTTTGATAAAGTTATATTTTAAACAATAATCAATTATTTTCATGGATACAAGTTAAAGCTTTAATTAGTTTTGCATGATTAGATTTTACTTAGTATGCCTTCCATATTGGATTTTCGTGGACTATATGTTTGTGCGCTTATATATAATTAACTTCCGGCAAACAATTTAAGAAGAATTTCTACTATCTACGTACGAGGTTATTTCCAGGGTAGCGAGAATGGCCGAGTAGTTACGATTGCCTGTGTACCTTGATCTGGTACCGCACATTAAACGAATATTGACAGAAATATATGCCGGGAACCAGTACTTCATAATTCAATAATTTTCAAAAACACGATTATTTATTTATAAAAGTGAAAGATTAAAATGGTATTTTCTATAGTAAGCAGTTTTAAATATTTTATATAAATAAGAAATAAACATATATAACTGCCTAGTATGCAATCAGTGCCTATCATTACTGAAGTTGTGAATTCGAATCCTGCCAAGGTGGGGTGTATTCAATACAACATTATGTGATAAAGTTTGTCAGTGACTTGCGATAGGCCGGTGGTTTTCTCTGGGTACTCCGGTTTCCTCCACCAATATAACTGACCGCCACGATAGAACTGAAATATTGTTGACAGTGGGGTTAAACACCCCCCACAATATCCAGTTTTTCGAGTCAACGTTAGTTTACAATTGACATTCAATTGTATAGTTTCCGTTATTATGCTTAGCGAAAATTGTTTAACATGATATCCCCTCATTGCCAACCCCATCGAGCAATATCAAAATATAGATTATAATATCCACAATCTTTTACTTGAATCGGACGTGGGGTGGGGAAGACATTGGTAGTTTGTACGATGTTGCATTTATTTGACGACCTATGGTTGGATAAAATAATTCCTGAAAATAACGATAGAAGGCAGAGCCATACATGGAAATCTAGAGAATAAGATTTATGCGCTTTACTGGCCAGTGGAAAATTCCATGTGCCAGGTGGCTGCAGCATTGTGTAATCTATTATTGCATAATTTGACCTTGACGCTGTCCGAAATAAAGAAATATTGTAATATATAACTGAGACGACGTATGCCAAGTGTACTTGACCAGGCTCACTGTATATATGTGTATATTTTGATTTAACATAATTAAACACAACTACAAGAACGATAAAGATAAAGATGATACAGACGATAAATAAACGTGCAGTTACGAAACGATGCAGACGGAAAATTACAGGTCAGTGGGCGGTGCTTAATTTTGCCTAGTGACCATTACGTCTTTAGCCTTAGAACTTCCAAGAATGTCTGTCAAACAGTTCGTGGAAAAAACTTAGTTACTGTTTCAAGTTATAGATCAGCAACATCGTACTAAAATGTTCTAAGCTCCCGTGAACGACTATGATTATAAAAGCATGTTAAATCTGCTTAGGGGTAAATTTACATGTTGGTCTATTATTTTTATACCAGATTGTAAAAATTTACCGTGTCTTAAAATTAGAAAATTGATGTGACAATATGTATGATTGGTTTCTGCTACCCTGCTCCATGAAGAAGGACAATACTGATTCAAATCATAATTGTCGTTCATATTCTATAATAAGGCATATGCTTTATGTGTTTTTCTCAATTAAAAGAAAATAAAACAAGTCACTGTGGCTTATCATATGAATTCAACTCTTTAATGCCAATCATAATTATGCAAGTATACTATTTAGTAAATTTTGAAAGGACATTAGCCTTCATCAGATAATACAGTAGACCATATCTGAGTTCTGGTAGTTGTATCAACCAAGCTACTGGGAGCTAATCACCAGACACAAACGTAAATAACTGTGGTGGTTAAACACTGTTTTTGTTCAAAAGTGACATTCCCTTCTGTACTCGTAAACAATTATTACTCTCTCATTAAGGAAACAATAAGACATGGAATATTCAGACGATCAACTTCATCCTTCTGTCATTTTGTTGTTGTCCAGTGTCACATTATCGTCGGTAACCCAAAGCTGATCACTTTCGATTACTCTCCACTCAACACTCGTTGGTCATGTGGCAGAGAAATCCTCGTTTCGTTGAAAAAAAAAGGATATTAATAGCTACCAATCAGAATCATCGCTTGATATTGTTAATCTCCTTCTTTTAGGTGAAAAAGCTATACAGACAAATTACAGCTCTCACAATTTTCAAGGAATTCCTTTCTTAATGTAGATACATTTAAAAACTGCCATTTGATTGGTTATAAAACTGTCGTCGGGACTAATCGAAGTTTTTTTTTTAAAACGATCACATGACTAACGAGGAGATCTCTGCCAGTTGCCCCATAGGTGATGAATGTAGAGTAATCGGGGAGTGATCAGCTATGGGTTACCTACGATGGTGTCACATGGGGTGGACAAATATATCATGTTCTAGATGTAAAAATGAAAAGCGGGAAACATGGGTTTGGTCTTTTACCAATACGAAATTCAGTTGGTAAAAGCGGATACTCAGAACGACGGACTATAAACCTATGTGATATACTGTCGTACAAATTTTGTTATCGCTTCCTGGTAATACGAGTCCCTCCGATGAAACGCCAAATTATGAGCCGATTTCATACCCATCTGAAATTCCGTATCTGTTTCTGTCGAAACTGGTACGATTAAAGGTTTATTATCACAGATAGCTGAATTAAAGTTTTTCATTTTGCAAATTTCAGGCCAGCAATTGCTAACAAATGCTTGTGAAAAGAGCATAAACACCAGTTTTGCCTGAGGAATTTTGTCATTCGTTACATTTAAGACATCATCTGTTAATTGTCATGGGAAGACTATAGATTCACATATTAGAGTTCCCTCCCCTTGGATTTCTTTTAAATTAAGTTTAAACATATTTTATTTGCTCAAATATGCAAAAAGGATAAGACACAAGTTAAACAAACGTATGCAGTCTTCTCCTATATACAATAAGTTACAACATTATTTGATAGAGCATGCATGCATATGAATATTTCTTACTATAAGAGGGAACATTTGAGGTTTATTTCCAAATACAATTTGTAGAATGTTACATATTCAAATAGATGTTTACCCATTGAACGAACTTTCTCAACTGACCAATACACATTAAGACATAACATTTATTTTAATTTCTCTTGACTTAAACTTTCGACCTTTTTAATTACTACTACAGACCATTTAACATACTGAACAAATTTATCATCAAATGCCTGACATCCCTAATGAGAGATAAACAACAAATAAATCTAAATGACCACAACTTGTTTGCCTAGAACTACGTAATGTAAAATCTAATCATGCAAAACTAATTAAGACTTTCTTAATCAATGGAAAATATTGAAATGTAGAAAATTATTTAAAATATAACCTTATCAAACTTTCATGTAAATATGCACTGCTATATTACATTAATGTGTGTAAATTGAAGAAGAACAGATAACGAAGAAAGGAATTAGAGAAAGAGAGAGATAGAGGTTGGTGGTGATGGTGTGTGTGGTTGATTATTTGGTGAACCACTTAAACAGGAAACCTTTCAGACCTCTTTATATATTCAAACACGTGCTTAAAAATAATTTCGTTCTGTTCATTAGAATAGGATTACCACTGGTTAAAAGCTTGAGGTCTAAAGCACAGCCATTAGGTAGCCAGCTGAGATTGTGAAACAATGTATATCTCATATTTGCATAATGGGAACAATCAAAGAAGAAGTCTTCACATTGGCCCCACAACGACAAAACGGATCTGAGACTAATAGGTTCTTACATACGTTCATGGGAAAGATCACGCGGGCTTTCCCAACAACGCATGTAAGTACCTATTTCTTCAGTAAACCAACAACTTTCACTACCGCGAACTCCTAGAGACCCCGCCATCCTTGCTTCAAAAACATTCCTAACTGGTGTGACGTCAATTGAAGTATACGTCAGTGACGTCATTGGACGTCGATTTGAGAAAGCGAAAAACGGCCATATATTTTGTTTATTAGTGAGAAAAAGAATATAGATCTGATAATTTATGCAAAATAGTTACTGATCAATGGCGGGAGTCTCTAGGAGCTCGCGATAGTGAAAGTTGTTGGTTTACGGAAGAAATAGGTACTTGCATGCGTTGTTGGGAAAGCCCGCCTCTAACAAGAACTACATTTAGAACGTTCTGATTGGATGTCACAACGAGTAAAGACGAGTGCACGTGAACTCGTCTTAACTTGGTCGTCTCAACCCGTAAACGGCCATTTACGCAAGAATATATTTACTTGGAACAAATCATAATTTAAAAAAGAAGCAAGACATCGAAGTTGGGTTAATGCAATATTAAGTTTACGAGGTCCAATTTCGTAATGCTTAGGTACTTGTCTAATATCTTTCTGTTTTCTTAATTCAGTTTTAAATTTTACAATAGATTCCACATTTCAAAGTGATGGACTTGAGCTATTCCATAATGGCAATGACGTATTGTTGAGGGAATAAATGTGTCACAAGTAATCGATAGTCTGCAAAATTGTATTATTATATCACTTCCATTACGCGATGGATAAACGGTTGCACTTTAAATCGTTGGATAAATTAAGTCATAAAGATACCTGGGTGCATTATTATTTTGAATATTATAAAACATTTGTAATTTTCTCCTTTTTCTTCTTTCTATCAGTGATTCCCAGCCTAAGGGAACGACCATTTAACTTAAAGGGGGTTTATGGTTTTTTCCTAAAAATATATTCTGATTCCCAATGTTGCTGAAAAAAATATTCTGATTTTGGTGGAGGAAAAAAAAATAATCTGATTCAAAGTTTTTGTCATAACCTAATGTTAAATTCTAGAAAAAAATTTCGGACAAAAAAATAAATAGTCTAACTCTCGTGTTGTCCGAGAAAAAAAAGTCTGGACGAAACCCCCTCCCCCTCCCCCCCTCCCCCTTGCAAGTTAAATGGTCGGTCCCTAACTCCTTATAAATTAGAAAGGAATTAGCAAATATTGGAGGACCAGTAACGATTCTAGCGTCCCAAGTTGCAACTGATCAAGTTTATTAGAATTTCCCACACCACAATTATCCCATACTTCACTAGCATATTCAAAAATTGGTCTGATATAAACTAAATAGAGTTTCTCTAGATTTTGCTAGAAAGTTTATATTTTCACTTTCGAAGAACATTCAGGTGTTTGTAAATACTTGACAATATATTTTCTATATGTATATTCCATTTAGCATCGCTGCTAAATGTAACTCCTAAATGTTTATGATAATTTATAATTGGAATACAGTATAGTTCTTCCATTAAATGTAAAATTTAATTTTGGAATTTCCGTATTTGAAAATAGCATAATTTCTGTTTTATCCGGGTTGAAAGACATCGACCATTTCTTTGACCATTCATCCAGCTCTTTCAAGTCGTGATCAATCACAGTTTTTATCTGTAATTCATCACGACTGGAATAGCTGAAGAAAGGGTCGGCCGAAAAAAGTCGGCTAAGAGAGATTAGATTCTCAGCAATATCGTTAATATACAAAATAAATAATAGAGGTTCAAGTACTGAACCTTGAGTACACCAGCTGAAACACTCTCTGTTGTCGATCTTGCAGGTAACTAGAGAATCAATTTAATAAAATTGCTATCCACACCGCATGATTTAATTTTGTGCAACAACCCTTTATGCCAAACTTTGTCGAACGCTTTAGAAAAATCACAGAAAACAAAACAGCTAATTTCCTTTTTTTCTATTGAATTTAGAATGCAGTTGTACATTTCTAATAATTGGTGTACTGTTGAATATTTTGGGAGAAAATCAGATTGATTTTCATACATTAACTTGTTTCTTTGCAGATGGTTAAAAACATATTTATAGATAACACGTTCCATTATTTTTTCAATACAACTTATGAGAGATATAGGTCTATAATTAGACGGTAGCGAATTATCACCATTTCTAAATATAGCAATCACACGTGCAATCTTCCAGCTGGTTGGATATCTACATTGTAAAAGAGATTTATTAAAAATTATTTGAAGAGGGACTGCTATTTTTTCAGGACATAATTTTAACATTTTGTGACTGATTATTTCAGGTCCCGATGCCTTATTAGGGTTTAAAGTTTTATTAATATCAACAATCGTATCTGTTGTAATGACTATGTATCGCAGAAAATTATTGGTCCTACATTGTATGTTCAATATCTGGAAGAGGAACATTGGTATCTTCCAAAGAAGAAATAAAACTAAAATATTTATTTAGTAATTCACACTTCTCGTCGTCTTTGTAAACTACCTCCTCTAGTCCTTCATCCTGAATTATATTTTGGAGAGGGGTATATTACTACATCCTTTATTAAATTTAATTAGCATCTTCATTATTTCCCAGTAAGTGTTTGGATTTTATATATTTTCTAAGATTAAAGTGTCTAAATTTTGTTCGAAATGTTCTTTAGCAGTCTTTTTATTAATTACCGGTATTAACTTTATTTCTCTGTTTCTTGTCTTGTATTTATCGATATCTGATTGTTTGTTATATTTTGTTGCTGTCTTAAGAATACGGTCTCGTTTTCTAAGTTTTCTTCTGAGTTCACTATTAAACTATGGTCTATCGCTATTACGTACAGTGACCATTTTGGTTGGAGTGCACTCCCTTGCGACTCTGAGGAATGTCTCGGTGAAAGCATTACACATTTCATCAACATCCTCCAAGTCATAAAGTACTGCATTCCAATCGACGGTATCGAGTTTGCTTGAAAGATTGTCATGGTCAGTTCGTTCATACAACCATACTTCTCTTTGAAAAGATCTGGTTTGAAATTTAGGATATTCTATAAAAATTATTGATGCATCTTGATCACTAATATCAGACATCCGAAAAAAGAATAATGCACAGAATCGCTTATTATAATAGGGTAAAGTAATGTACTGCTATGTTCCGTAACACTCGTGGGCTTTTCAATGACATTCGTCAAATTAAACAAATTCATAGTGTCAATCAATTTATTATTACTAGAAGAAAATAAATCTGAATTCAGGTCACCTGTTAGTATTATGTTTTGATTAATCTGATAACCCATCCCTATAGCATGAGTAAGTCGTGTCCATTCAGGTCTATATGTACTACATAATGAAAACCTTGTAACTTTACCTTGTATTTCTACCCAGATGGATTCATCAAGGTGATTTTCCAGTTCGTGCTTACGGATAACTGAAATATAATCTTTGGAGTAAATAAGAAGACTCCCGTCTGCATTGTTGCGATCTTTAAGGATTATATTTTTTTTGAAAAGGAATCAATCTCAATATCATTATTACTGTCATACTGATGTTTGGATGTAAATGTGCTTCTGCTACAGCAATAATATCAAATTCGTCAGTGAAATTATTAAGAAAATATAATTTATTCCGCGCACTGCGAATAATTATGTTACATATTGAAATGGAATTATCACTAACACTTGAATGATTATCTAATTCTGGACCTGGATAACTTCAACGTTACCAATGATCAGGACATATTGTAATACAAACAACAGAAAAACAATGTCTATATTAAGATTTAGGCTTGGAAGACGACGAAAAATGTACATAGAAAATTAGTAAGTAGTATTTCTTGATAAGTATATACAGGAAAATTTAACTTAATTATACAATTCATTTTACAGACGCAATCCATCGAGTAATTTACAACTTTAACACCACACACATCATCACATAATTGGATACATAATTTGAAAGAAAAAGATAGAGAAGGAAAACAAATAAAAAGATTTATATAAATAATAAGCATAACACAAAAAGTCATTTTCAAAATGTGAGGTATAAATGAAATTTATACAGAAATGGGGATATATTTCATAATTACCGTTTAAATTGGAAAACATGTCATTCTACAATTTATATCAGAAAAAAAATCAAATCATTAAACAAAACCAAAACTATGGAATTTTAGGAGGAAACCCAAGTTCAAACCAATGATAAAGTTGATAACACAACTGTCATATCACCAGCTTGAATTATAATTATAATAATAATAATAAAATAATAAAACTGTGATTAATTATATTGTTGTTGTAGTATAAAAACCTCATTCTATGGAAATAACTTCAGAAATTGTCAAACATTGATCGATATAAGACATTACTTCCAACACAAACACGAACACAAATTAACATTTCTGAAACACAATAATTAACTAGTATGTGTACACAAGCAATAATAAACTAATTTTAGATTAAACATATTTATAACAGTTCATGAAACTAACAAGTAAACTGTTCAACCTGTAGCAGTAAATACAATCCGACACATTAACAGTTTTGGCATATAGTATCTAGCTGTCTCCATAATGGGAAAGTATATATTTATATATATATCAATCTGGGCACACTATTTTTTTTTCTCCAAATAAATTGACATGGGTCGTTTTTCAATCATGTATCGACAAATGTGCATGCCTTAAGGAGTAGTTAGATTCAATGTACAATTTAGAGAAATTTCCTAAATGTACACAATATATATTGGCTGAAGTATGATGTCTTGATATATATTACAGCCATCATTTGATATTGATAAAAAAATAAAAAATAAAAAAAAAAATAAAAAAAAGGCACACACACAAAAAAATAAAAAACACAAAAACACGCATTTCTTTTAAATCGTTCAGGAATTAGGAAGACTGGTCGGCGTTTTCCTCTGCTGATGTTAGTATTCCAACGTTGCATTGGATCTGAAAGACAAAACAAAATTGATATTTATGTAAAACAAGATGCTATCATGAACCTGTATGCCCATCTGCTTTAAATAAAGGGTTGTGTGTTTGTGATTTTTAAAGCCACTTTCAACAATATTTCAGTTATATCGTGGCTATCCGTTTTATTGGTGGAGGAAACTGCAGTACCCGGAGAAAACCACTGACATAACGCAAGTCACCGACAAACTTTATCACATAATGTCGTATCGAGTACACCTGGCCATGAACGGGGTTACAACTCACAACTTTAGTGGTGATATGTACTGATTGCACAGTTTACTGGTAGTTGTAAATCCAACTACCAAACACGATCACGACCACGACGGTCCCTTGTTTTATATAGACAATGAATAAATCTGAAAATGATTATTGTCCAGCAACAGTCAGATTTAGGTAAAATATGTTTGTAAAATGAAGGAAGGAATTTCAGAAGGAAATTAGAGAAGAAAAAATCTGTCTTTGAAATAAATTGTGAATCTAGGTATCTTTTGGTCGTCTAATATCTGTACAATAATAGCCACAATACATATGTTGTAATAATACAGAAAGGAACTTTTCAAAGAATTCTATGGAAAAACTGAAAATAGTCATCATTTTGGATTTTGATCTCTAACCCTTTCAGGGACAAATTTGTTTGAAAAATACAGGCATGAAATTTCATAAGGAATCTAAAGAAAGAAAAACGTATCGAAGTCTGACAAAAAAAGTCAATCAAATTTTTTTTCTGCATTTGTCCCTCTTGGTCTCCTCATATTTGTGAACCGGTAAGAGCTTCATGTACAATGAATCTGTTGGTATAGTCCAGAAATATAATTTTAGGTGTTGCTCCCCTTTACTCAACTTTATTCCGGAGAACAATAAGAGCTAGGTCCAATTTGTTTGGAAAATGAGGGAAGGAAATTTCAGAATGAATCTAAAGAAATAAATCCTATTAAAGTCCGGCTTAAAATAAAACTGCAAAATTGTGTGCCTTGGTCTATTTTAGTCCCTTCATATCTGTCAAATCTCATATTATATACATAAGGACAGATATGATAAGTGATATAGTTAGTTATGCTAGAACTAGGCTAACTTGCAACAGACTACAGTTGTATGACATTGTATACCCGAATTCAAAAATTGGAAGAATAATTTTCACTCTTATCTAGTTCTGACATTTCATTGAAGCAAATGTTACACCATAATAGCAGAGTTTAAATCAATGCTTTGGAATGACACCCCCCCCAAACCGCCACATTTTCGTGCCTGTCCAAATCCACGACCTGGATTTCGAACTCCATATATTTGTTGTGGTGGTCTTATTTTGAGTTCTATGATTTCAGGTGAGAGATTGTTCTTCGTTTTGTTAATATTTGTGTTTGATTCTTGACCATCACTGCTTAAACTTTCTTTTCATGATATTATAACATTTTAAATTTATTGTTTTCTATCACATTTGTAGCAGTTCATTCGTTCAACTGTGTTCCGACTCAAAACAATTTGTACAATTAATTCAAAGTGGAATTCCGATCCTTTTGCATTTGGTTTTTAAACTTTTGAATTTCGTAATGATATTTACCTGTATTATGACTTGGTGGTGTTGGTTCTCTATGCCGTGTCCTCTATTCTATAATAATTGCAAGATGTCAATGTTATTCTGATTGAGAACAATATGAATCACATTTGATTAGGAATTACTACATTTATCTAAAATACTAATCTAATATAAACAGAGTGTCAGTGTTAACAAAGAATTTGCACGCTGAAAACTTGTCAAAATAATATGACACACAAGTTGCTTATAGTAACTTGCTAAAATGTGTTAGTTTGCAAAATATGTTTATTCAATTAATATTGGCCTAAATATATAAGATAGGTACCATCGTTTGTAATTGTTACCGAAAATTAAAAGAACTAAGAAACAATAACGATTGAGTGCATATTTCTTCTTTACTATTGTACTTAAGGCAAAAGCATTGCTGCATATAGAATATCGGCAGCAATAAAGGTGGAGACAGACTATATCACTAGTATCACAGAGAGTCCGATAGAAACTGTTTTTCTGAAAGAATGAGACCATCTGTGTTTCATCAAAAAGACTGGACAACGTAGATGCAAATAGGACAACAAGGACAAATCTTATTTTGGAAAAAAAACGAAACACTCTGATTCTACAAAAAAGTTCTCTGAAACTGATATCATCAAAATGCTTGAGATTTTGATTGACACCAAACGTGTTATGTTTTTCAACAGACAGTCAGCATTCATATAGGTTCTAACTATGCTACCTTTCTTATCGATTAGAGGGCCGGTTAAGAACTACACATTACGACAAAAGAGATGATTTGAATTTTCCCATTGTGAACTTTCCATTTATATGTAGCAACATTCCAGCAGCACCTGCATATGGAGAATATATCTCTGAGTTATCATGATATTTAAAAGCTTGTGGTACCTATAATGATTTCCTTGATATAGAGTTGCTGATAACAAGGAAACTACTGAACCAAGGGTTCTTAGTTGTTAAGTTTGTGTGTCACAAATGATCTAGGGAGGGTGGGTGCATGTGCAATGCTTATTTAAATTTACATATCTACACTACCTTTATTGATAGTATTGGCTTGATCAGCGGGTTGGGCATCTGTTGTAACGTCACTAATGGATCCCAAATCTAAATCTGAACCTGAATTTATTACAAAATTGAATATTCCATGCATCAGTACTACAGTAATTTCGACAAATTAAGTCTCATTAGTTGTTACAGTGATATCAACTACATGTAGTACTGTGAAAGTACCTTTATTCGTTAGCAACACTTTTCGTGGTTTCTACAAAGTGCATTGATCCATGGGTACATGAAATTGTGGTTTCACACAATACAGGCAACAATCAATGGAGAAATTGTATCTCCTTGGATTTTTTATTTTCTTCGTTTAAGTGAAAATTAGAACCCCATGATTAATAATGATTTCACAGTAAAGTATCAATAGAGTTTCAGTGAGTGACTAACTTTTAAGCGACTAATGGACGACAATAGTAGGTGGCATACATTGTTTCGTGTTATAATGCGTGTGTATGTGTAAAATATATTTTTTCCCGTTGAAGCTTTATCCGGTGGAAAGAATTTAATATTAAATTTTATGTTACGGTAAATATTTTATAATAAAATACTTTCCATTGCTATAAAAACTAGAGGATCAGCACTGAGCTGAGCCTGTGTTGCTCACCTTTCATTCTGCTCTTTGGAAACTTAATACAGAACCTTCCATAGCCTATAGGTGCTTCCCACCAAATTTCGGTTCGCTTTGGCAAAGCAGTTTCAGAGAAGATTTTTAGAAAGCGACCAATCTAAAAAAAGAATTGCCTGTGGCAGCCATGTTTGTTAATGGATCAAAACGAAATGAGCAATATCTCTATAGAGGACCTTTCATAGATGCTTCTTACCAAGTTTCATATCATTTGGCCAATCGGTTTCAGAGGAAAAGCTGTTATAGAAATCGAACAATAAGAAACAACAATTGTCTATGACGGCCATGCTTGTTAACGCATCAAAACGGAATGAGCAATTCCCATAGAAGACCTTCCATAGATGCTTCCGACTAAGTTTCGGTCTATTTGGCCAAGCTGTGTCAGAGTAGAAGATTTGTAGAAATTGACCAATCAGAAAAAAGAATTGTCTGTGGCGGCCATGGTTGTTAGCAAATTGTGACAAAATGAGCAATCTTTATAGAGAACCTTCCATAGATGCTTCCTACCAAGTCTCGGTTCATTTGGCAATGTGGTTTCAGAGGAGAATATTTTTAGAAATAGACCAATCAGAAACAAGAATCGCCTGTGGCGGCCATGTATGTTAATGGAATTGGAACGAAATGAGTACTCTTTATAGAGGACCTTCCATAGATGCTTCCTACTAAGTTTCCGATCATTTGGCCAAGCGGTTTCACAGGAGAAGATTTTTAGAAATCGACCAATCAGAAATAAAAATTGCCTGTGGTGGCCATGTTTGTTAATGGATCAGGACGCAATGAGCAATCTTTATAGAGGAGCTTCCATGGATGGTTCCTACCAAGTTTCAGTTCATTTGATTGAGGGGTTTTAGAGGCATATTTAACTGTAATTCAATTCAGAGATAACTGCATTTTGAATAGATACAAATGTATCTATATTTAAGCTAGAGTTATCTCCCTTTTAACAGAAAGAATGATTTTTTTAGATAATACAATCAATCAGAAACAAGAATCGCCTGTGGCGGCCATGTTTGTTAACAGATCAAGATGAAATTAGCAATCTTTTCAGATAACCTTTCATAGATGCTTCCTACCAAGTTACGGTTCATTTGACTAAGCGGTTTCAGAGGAGAAGATTTTTAAAATATGCCAATCAGAAACAAGAATTGCCTGTGGCGGCTATGTTTGCTAGTGGATTGGGACAAAATGAGCAAGGACCTTCCATAGATGCTTCCTACCAAGTTTCAGTTCATATGGATGAGGGGTTTCAGAGGAGAAGATTAAAATGTGAAAAGTTAACGGACGACAGACGACGGACTCCAAGTGATGGCAAAAGCTCACATTGCCTTTGGCAAGGTGAGATAAAAAGTAGCCAAGTGTACAATAAACAGGTACATAATATCATTTCCGACGCTGATTATTAAATCATGAGACACATCTGTAATATTATTTCCGTCGATTAATGATAAATCACTTGAGCCATCAAATGAGATAATCCGGATAATATTTTATACTAAGATATGTAATATTATGTCCGATGCCGATTATTAAATCACGAGACGCATCTATAATATTATTTCTGACGCTCATTGATAAATCACCCGGGTGTGGATAAAGGACGAACAAACAATACCGATGCCGAAGGGCATTTCCAGTAAAAGAACGTTATGAAGAGAAAGCTTGTTTTAATGGTGATGGTCAACAATTCCACCAGTATCAATAAAACGAACAATCATTTTAAAATAACTATATAGACAACGACATATGACATTAGGCACACGAATGTGGCGGGGTTAAACAGGTTAATGTACATCTACCATTCAATACAAAACAACAGTTAAATTGTTTTTTTATATGGATTACAAATATACTTCAAACCCCATATATAACACAATACCCTAATATTTAAAATATACAATTAAAATTTAGTTAGCAAGATATTGATAAACAACTTGAGACATGATCAGGTGAAGGTACTTCGGTTTTATATTTTATCAGCTTGTGCTATGTGTGTTTAAAGCCACTCTCAACGATATTTTAATTATATCGTAGCTGTCAGTTTTCTTGGTGGAGGAAATCGGAGTAACCTTAAAATATCGCCGGACTTCCGTACCGGTAAGGTACGGAAAAACAATATCGTTCATGTTTAATCGATAACACCACTCCCTTCGCTTTGATGTATGGTGTGCTCAATCAGATTTAGACATTTATTTTTAACTACAAATGATTTATTTTAATTGCTACACTCAATGAATACTGACTGAAAATACGTTTACAATGAAGGAATATTCTTCATCTTTTTAAATGTATCTACTATTGTTCCCGTATGCCTATCGGCATTTAACTCTATTATACAGCTGTATAATAAAGGCCAGTTTTATTGCCATTGGAAACCTCAGTATCTGGCGCAAACGATCGACCATTCCGAAAAATCATTTAATCTTCCTCCTTTTCGTGGAAGCTCGCGGAAGCCAATTCTGTGTCATCTTAATGTTTTCTTGATGCTACATTCTACTGATGTTACAGATAGGTGGTTTACTCCAATTACTCCGGTTTCTCCCACCTATAAAACTGACCGCCACGATATATCTGAACTATTGTTGAATGCAGCGTTGAAAACCATAACCCTTAACTCATTATTTTGTCTGTACGGATTGTAATTTGGTTTTGTATTTTATTTAGCTCTTTTACAGTTTTCCCTGCTCTACCTTGATAGTATACTAGTATTTACCGCTTTCATTGCTATTTGGCCTGTGTCTAGGTTGATATTGAAGATTTTCACTTCGTTGATTGATTTGTAGTTCCAATTGATATAATTCTAATTGTAAGTTGTTGATTATCTGAGAGCATTCCTTTTCCTTCCCAAATTCGTCCTCATATCGTTTGGAGATCTCATTTTTCTTATATTTGGACTGGGAAATTAGATATTGAACATCACTTTGTTCTTGTGACATTCTGTCAATGTCATCAAGTAAGGATCTTTCTAAATCCGATTTTTCCCTCTGTTCTTTCAGCAACTGTATAATATTAGCCTTTATTTGTTCTTTTTCATCTCTACATTTTCGTTCGTTTTCCTGTTTTTGTTTCTTTTTTTAGGTGAATTCTTGTCAGTTTCACCTCGTTGCTACTAATAATTTATGTTTGTTCTTCTATATTTTCCTTTAGCTTTTCCAGCGTATTTGATACAGTCGTTTGATGCTGCACGTTTTGTTTTATCTCAAGGTCCAATAACTTTATAGATTGTTGTAAATGACGACTCTCACAGATAGTGTCTGAAGGGGCATATGTAGGATCTTAAGAAAAGAAAAAAAGAAAAAAAAAGAAATTGATCAAATTTAAAACGAAAAAAATGATAAAGGTTAGTAGGCATTCACGAGTGGAAAAACCCGAGACACTGGCAACAATTGGCATAGAAGACAAATGACAAAGACAATAGAAAAATAAAACACTACGAAACACATAAATCTAAAAAGTTATGAAACACGGACCCCACCAAACACATGTGGGTTGTATAAGTCGTAACAGTTTGTATAATTTATAACATATTTATAGATATGAGATCGCCAATCTCCCCAATGTTTTTGTGGGGTTCGTCTTGCTAAATATTAAGTCTTCTGCTAAGTGTTTTTTATGTCCGTTTTCCTTTGGCAATTGTGTGGTCAATACGGCCTCTGATTACCTTTTAGTATCTTCAAACTTTTCAGCTATGCTCTAGATGGAAATAAAACTTGCTATGTTCTTTCTGTAAATTTATCTTGTTCTGTTCTGTTTGTAAATGTAGCTTGTTATGATCTGTCTATATATGTAACTTATGTTCTCTCTGGAAATATAACTTGTTCTGTTTTGTCTGTAAATGTGGCCCGTTATATTCTGTCTGTAAATTTAACTTGTTATGTTCTGTCTGTAAATGTAACTTGTTATGTTCTGTCTGTACATGTAACTTGTTCTGTTCTGTCTGTAAATGTAACTTGTTCTGTTCTGTCTGTACATATAACTTGTTCTGTTCTCTTTGTAAACGTAACTTGCTATGTTCTGTTTGTAAATGTATGTTGTTATGTTCTGTCTGTAAATGTAACTTGTTATGTTCTGTCTGTACATATAACTTGTTCTGTTCTGTTTGTAAACGTAACTTGCTGTGTTCTGTTTGTAAATATAAGCTGTTATGTTCTGTCTGTAAACGTAACTTGTTATGTTCTCTTTGTAAATGTAGCCTGTTATGTTATGTTTGTAAATGTAACTTGTCTTGTTCTGTCTGTAAATGTAACTTGTTATGTTTTGTTTTTAAAGGTCGCGTGATATGTTCTGTTTGTAAATGTAACTTGCTATGTTCTGTCTATAAATATAACTTTT
>MJUT01039727.1:50569-70517 GCA_002080005.1 Gigantidas platifrons
TGGTATGTTCTGTATGTAAATGTAACTTGTTATGTTCTGTTTGTAAATGTAACCTGTTATGTTGTATATGTAAATGTAACTTGTAATGTTCTGTCTGTAGATGTAACCTGTCATGTTCTGTCTGTAAATGTAACTTGCTCTGTTCTGTCGGTAAATGTAACTTGTTATGTTTTGTTTTAAAGGTCACGTGATATGTTCTCTTTGTAAATGTAACTTGCTATGTTTTATCTATAAATATAACTTATAACTTATACTGTTCTTTCTATCAATGTAGCCTGCTATGTTCTGTCTGTAAATGTAAATTGTTATGCTCTGTCTGTAAATGTAACTTGGTATGTTCTGTATGTAAATGTAGCTTGTTATGTTCTGTTTGTAAATGTAATTTGTTATGTTCTATATGTAAATGTAACTTGTAATGTTCTGTCTGTAGATGTAACCTGTTATGTTCTGTCTGTAAATGTAACTTGCTCTGTTCTGTCGGTAAATGTAACTTGTTATTTTTTGTTTTTAAAGGTCACGTGATATGTTCTCTTTGTAAATGTAAATTGCTATGTTTTATCTATAAATATAACTTATAACTTATACTGTTCTTTCTATCAATGTAGCTTGCTATGTTCTGTCTGTAAATGTAAATTGTTATGCTCTGTCTGTAAATGTAACTTGGTATGTTCTGTATGTAAATGTAACTTGTAAAGTTCTGTCTGTAAATGTAACCTGTCATGTTCTGTCTGTAAATGCAACTTGCTCTGTTCTGTCTGTAGATGTAACTTGCTATGTTCTGTTTGTAAATTTAACGTGTTATGATCTGTCTGTCAATATAACTTGCTATGTTCTGTCTGTGAACGTAACTTGCTCTGTTCTGTTTGTAAATGTGAGTTGTTCTGTTCTGTTTGTCAATGTGAGTTGTTATGTTCTTTCTGTAAATGTAACTGGTTCTGTTCTGTGTGTAAATATAATTTGTTAGGTTCTGTTTGTAAATGGAATTTGTTATGCTCTTTTGTAAATGTACATTGTTAGGTAATGTTTGTAAATGTAACTTGCTATGTTCTGTTTGTATATGTAAATTCTTATGTTCTGTCTGTAAATGTAATTTGTTGTGCTCTGTCTGCAAATGTAACTTGTTATGCTCTGTCAGTAGATATATTTTGTTTTCCTCTGTCTGTATATGTAGCTTGTTATGCTCTGTTTGTAAATTTAACTTCTTCTGTTCTGTCTGTAAATGTAACTTGTTATGCTCTCTCTGTAAATGTTACTTGTTCTGTTATGTCTGAAAATATAACTTGATATGTTCTGATTGTAATTGTAACTTGTTTTGTTCTGTTTGTAAATGTAACTTGCTATGTTCTGTCTGTAGATGTACCTTGTTATTGTTCTGTTTGTAAATGTAACTTGTTCTGTTCTGTTTGTAAATTTAACTTGCTGTGGTCAGTCTGTAAATGTAATTTGTTCTGTTCTGTCTGTAAATGTACATTGCTATGTTCTGTCTGTAAATGTAGCCTGTTGTGTTCTGTTTGTAAATGTATCTTGTTCTGTTCTGTTTGTAGATGTACATTGATATGTTCTCTCTGTAAATGTAGCCAGTTGTGTTCTGTCTGTAAATGTAACTTGCTGTGTTCTGTCTGTAGATGTAACTTGCTATGTTCTGTCTATAAATGTAATTTGTTATGTTCTGTATGTAAATGTAACATGCTTTGTTCTGTTTGTAAATGTAAGTTGTTCTGTTCTGTCTGTTAATGTAACGTTTTATGTTCTGTCTGTAAATGTAACTTGCTATGATCTGTTTGTAAATGTAACTTGTTATGTTCTGTTTGTAAATGTAGCTTGTTATGTTTTATCTGTAAATCTAACTTGCTATGTTCTCTTTGTAAATGTAACTTATTATGTTTTGTTTGAAAATGCAATTTTTTATTTTCTGTTTGTAAAATGTGAGTTGTTCTGTTCTGTCTGAAAATATAACTTGATATGTTCTGTATGTAAATGTGACTTGCTATGTTTTGTTTCAAAATGTAAATTGTTATGCTCTGTTTGTAAATGTAGCTTGTTATGTTCTGTCTGTAAATGTAACTTGTTATCCTCTATCTGTAGATGTAACTTGTTATGATCTGTTTGGCAATGTAACTTGTTATGTTCTGTCTGTAGATTTAACTTGTTATGATCTCTTTGTAAATGTAACTTGCTATGTTCTGTCTGTAAATGTAACTTGTTATGTTCTGTTTGTAAATGTAACTTGCTATGTTCTGTTTGTAAATGTAATTTGTTATGTTCTGTTTGTAAATGTAACATGTCATGTTCTGTCTGTAAATGTAACTTGTTATATTCTGTCTGTAGATTTAGGGTGTTATGATCTGTTTGGCAATGTAACTTGTTATGTTCTGTCTGTAAATGTAACGTGTTATGTTCTGTTTGTAGATGTAACTGGTTCTGTTCTGTTTGTAAATGTAAGTTGTTCTGTTCTGTCTGTAAATGTCACTTGTTCTGTTCTCTTTGTAAATGTTACTTGTTATGTTCTGTTTGTAAATGTGAGTTGTTCTGTTCTGTTTGTACATGTGACCTGTTATGTTCTGTCTGTAAATGTAACTTGTTCTGTTCTGTTTGTAAATGTAACTTGTTTTGTTCTGTATGTAAATGTAGCTTGTTATGTTCTGATTGTAAATATAAATGTTATATTCTGTTTGTCAATATTTTGTAAATCATTGTTTGTCATTTTGTTCCTTTTTTTTGACCATTGTATTGTCTGTCCTTACGGCTTCTGATTATCTATTGGTAATACCGTTGATATCTCTAAACTGTTCTCACTCTGTTCTGTTTGTAAAATTTAACTTGTTATGTTCTGTTTGTAAATATTACTTGTTCTGTTCTGTTTTGTAATTGTGATATTCTGTATTCTTCTATTTGGTTGTCATGGCGATTTTGAAGTTGAAATTGAGGACTACGTTACAAGCCAAATCTAATTACTCGATTTCGGTCGTCTAGGTTTGGCATCAACCGCTTTAACTGACTCTTCTTCATAGTTTTTCACTTCCCTCAGGAGATCATTTCTGTTCATATGTTCCAAAAGTGTCTTAATAAACGATAACTCGTTGATACCAAGTAGATCCCTCTCTTGTAGAAGGCGTAATACGTCCACACCATTACTTACTTTCTCCAGCTGTGCCTTACCAAACTTTGACTTGTCCATCATTCTCAAATATTCCTTAATCTCTTTAAGTTCCTCTGACCAAAAAATCAATAAATAAAAACGTCAATATAAAAACCACTTCCTATATACATGTATAAAATGTGTATGGTATAAGTCGACCTCTTCACCTTTCAAATATAGGTTGGTTGGTATATGGTGAATAACGCCACTTTCAATACTTTTTTAATAATATCGTGGCAGTCAGTTTTATTGGAAGAAACCGGAGTACCCAGGGAAAACCACTGACCTGTCATAAGTCAGTATTAAAATATATGATTGGATCAGAATTTTCCAGTTCAAAATATCAATCGGTAGGAATGTTTAAGCTATGTAATATCAATGGATCATCTTGCAGCTTCTTATTGCCAAGACAATTTTTATATAACTAATTGTAATAAGGGATAACATTGGCAAACGATTGATTGATTGATTGATTGATTGATTGATTGATTGATTGATTGATTGATTGATTGATTGATTGATTGATTGATTGACGACCAGCGAGCAGTAATTCAACTATATTCAGGATCTAGAGAAGTCAAATGATATATAAAAACTATAGAGAAATGAGGGAATGTGTGGGTCAAGCCGAGCAACTATTTTGACTGTCACATATGAATGAACAAAACCTAGATGTCTTACCTCGTACGCAAGATACGTTTCATGAAGAATAACCTTTATTAGGTACGGTCAAAGTCAAATGATTAAAATGATTAGATCGTTGATTAGAGCTGCGGTAGGGTCAAACCATGTAGAAAATAAAAGTATTATCTGCTGATATTCCGATAAGTATGCAGCATTAAGGAGACTCATCGAAATGTGTGTTGTTCTCTCCATAATAAAATTCACAAGTGCTCACTGGACATTAGACTAGAAGCACTCGATCAATAATACCACTGAAGATTGATTGATTGATTGATTGATTTTTGGTGTTTAGCGCCACTTTTAACAATATTTCAGCTATATCATGGTGACCAGTTTTAGTGGTGGAGGAAGCCGGAGTACCCGGAGATAACCACCGACCATGGGCAAGCAACTGGTAAACTTTATCACTTGCAGCTGCGAGTCGAGTGCACTGAAGATAAATACAAAAAATGTGCATCTGATGCACTGTGTGTAATCAGTACTGATATAAGAGACATTTAGAATAAAACATTGAAAAATATGATACTGTACTCACCTTGCTTAATACTGTTCCAGATTCTTTTACACAACGTATAAAACCGTTTTATCTGCTCATCTAATAAAAACAAAAACAATATAGGATTTGAAATACATATTGTCGTGAATGTTTGTCATCACTGGTAGGGGCATTTATTTATAACGCAGATGTTCAGTAGGTTTCTGAATCCACATGCTAATATTTAGCCAATTAAAAAGATTATATACAAACGTTTGAGAAAGCAATGTGTTGGGATCTTGAAGTCATAATCATAATATCTAAAGAATGGACAGAGGCTTCAAGAGGCACACCGGACGGAGAGCCATGGTGAGCGGTTGGCTTAGACGATCCTATCTAAGAAGAATTTGAAGATACCAAAGGGGTAATCATAATCTGTATATCGGAGAAGAACAGACAAAACCATGGCCAAAAGAAAAAGTACAAAAGGACAAACAACGATCAACAAAGCATGCATATAAAACTAAAGATCGAGTAACACGAACCCCCGCTAAAAACCGGGGGTGAACTTGGGTTCTCCATCGTCAGTAACTCAGGGCTTATCATGCTCTCGTTATCTACACTCGTCATCCGTTCGACAATTCGGGTTTGTTCCGTAACTTATCTGGGTTTAGTAGTTCCCATAATAAAATTACACCACTCACATTGTCATACTAGTCGGATGAAACAGATTATGGAGTAGTTGATATGGCATTCATCGTGGCTAAACCATGGGAAATTGCCATTCATTCCTCTGTTTTGATCATAAATTTATGTGCAAGGAATTCCATTTCTTTTTTAAAAGATGTGATTTGATCGGCTGTAAAACCATGCATGGGAACAAATTAAATGTTTTAAAATGAAAGATCAACAATTCATGACTACGAGAACAGAGGCGCAGGAGTGGACCGAAAAGTAGGGAGGGTGATAGTTTTGAGTTTCTTTAGAAATGCTTGTACCAAGTCAGGACCATTGCGTTTTCCAGTTTCCCGGTTGTTGACTGATTCTGTCTGTTTATTGATTTATGAGTTTTGAATTTCCCTTTGGAAGATTGTTCTGTGCTCGGTAATTTTGTTATTACCCTTATTTGCAGCAGTGGGCCAAATTTTTTGAAATTGTCAAACAAAAACAAAATGGATTCAAGCTATGCCCTTATATTACAATTTTCTCAATTTTTCTGATCCCATTTTATAAATGCAGGTTATTCTAAAATTTTAGCCAAAAATGTGTGTGGGAGATTATATAATTTCGATGAGATGATATCTGCTTTCATCTAGACCAAGACGCATATTTGGATTGTATAGGTTAAATCACTGAAAAAGTCTGGATATGTAACCATATTTGTTCCTGATAATATTTGTTCCAAAAGGAAAAAAACAATTGAATAATATTTATTCCATGGAACAAGTCTTATGGAATATTTATTCCACCTGTATGACATTTGTTCCACCTTTGAGAGGTGCATTTATTATAGGTAAATGATATAATAAAAGTTCTTAAATACCAGGTGATTAGTTATGCTTCATTGATTGTATATACATATCATAGAAATGTTTTATCTAATTACAAAAAGAATGTCAACAATTAAATTTTAAATGACTGTGAGTAATACCTGTACATAACAGGTAGACATATTATAGGCCTGTTTTTATATTCTCAAACTTGTTTATGGTTGAAAACAACCTGAAACATGTTTAAATCATGAACCACAAACATGCTTAAGATAGATAAAAAAACACAATGGTTGACGAACAATATTTAAGAAAAAATTTCTAGTTCATTGATTATTTTTAACAAAGTAAAATGAATTCTTCATTAAAAAATAAAACAATTAAACTCTTAAATATACTAACAAAGCATAAACATCACAACAAACAACAAATAAAATAATTTAATTCTTTATAAACAAATACAACAATGCAGAATGTCAATAAACAACTTGGAAATGGGTCTATAATACACAGATGTTCCTATTACAACATATAATGGCATTTAACAAGGTTCAAACATATTCAACCGTGCTTCGATTCCGGTTAAGATGTTCTTTAACCATTTAACCGCATGGTTAAAACCACATCGTAAAAAAAACGCTCAATCATAAAAAAAGTTTAAAACCAGATTAATGGCTAAGAATTAAAAAACAGGCCTTAAATAATACTCATACCTACCAAAATAAATATTATATAATACTTGTACCTAACAAAATAAATAGTTTAGATAATTAGTTCTAATGGTCTCTGTGAATGCCAAGTTTATAAAGAAAAGATAATTTTAATAATTTTCAAGGTTTTATATGACTAACATTCTTAACCTTCCACAATGTTTATTATGACAATTTATTTCTGGATCGGAAAATGTTTTATGTAATATTTGTTCCATTTTAAACTTATTTGTTCCTTAAAATATTTGTTTCTAAGAAAATTTATTATGTAATAAAAGTCCCGGATAAGAAATTATTTTATGTAATACATGTTCCATTGTACAGGTATTTTTATTATGTCAGTGGAACATGTATTACATAAAATAAATTCCTTTTGGAACTTTTATTACATAATAAGTTTTCTTAGGAATAAATATTATAGAGGAACTTCTAGAGGACATGTCGTTCCACTCAGACACTTTATGCCGATTCCGAATTACATGTAACCAGTAATTGATCTTACTACTTAATGCAGTGATCTTGAAGGTTTTTTCAGAATGGGCCCATGGCCTCCAACAAATTCCAATGGGCCATGCTATCATATGAATGGGCCATTGTAAATGAAATACATTTCCAGCACAATAATGCATAGATATGTATTTTCATACTATAGCTCATGTAACATTTAATTTAAATAAATATTATTGATTGAAATTGAATTACTTTTCAGTTTTCTAGTGATTTCTACAGACTCTGGATTCACTCATCTTTACCTGCTTCACTACATTGTTATTCCAAGGACTGATATGTTTAACTTTGCCCATTATCGAAACATACACTTTAGCATGCCACATATTTACAATTTCTCCATTTAATATCTATAAGCAGTCAAATATCACTTATTTTTCTATTATTTTTAATATCCTACATAATTATAATTATCAGGGCGAACAGGAATTAGCGCTTCAAGCTTCATTTCTCCAATCCAGTGACACTGATGTATAGTTCAATTTGTATTGGAAATTTCCTTATCGTAACCAATATAATTGAGAAACCACTTACATTTTGTACCACAAGGAACAAGAACAATTTCACAAGTTGAAATTGAATATAATCAAAATTACAGAGAATCGGAAAATTAGCATTTGATACACCTTTCATGCCTTTGTTATTGAATCTGTTCTCAACTCAGTTACACACACAGTAAATTAAATAAAGGTCAAAAGGCTTTATAAAGTCATACATTTCAAATGAATTTTTATTCCAAGTAAATTTTAACAATAAACAACCATGAACAGGACGGTATTTGCGGACGTCCTTCTCGTTAGTATCACAATCTGATGAGACAGGGTCGGGGGTACTTGCACGTCTTGTGAGCCAGAGTTAATCATATTTTCAGTTTCTTTTCTCACGGAATCGTCAGGATCGAAATTGTTATTTCCATTTCGACCAACAAACGAGAACAAAGTCTTCTGGCAAGGTGAAACAGGCAGACGGTGCCTTTTTTCGGAGGCATTTTTCTATAAAATTCAACTAAATACCGGCAAACAATAACTTGCAGACACATACTTTCAAAAATATAATTTTTCGTTAAAATAAAATTCCATATTGAATTTTGGGATGATTTTATACAAATTTTCATTCATTTGATTCATATTTGTCAAAAATAAAATTTACAAACGTTTATTTGGAGTAACATTTGGAAAAAAAAGTCACATCATTGGTTAGTAAGGTAAAGGTAAAATATATTTAGGTTTAAAAATTTCAACATCATACACAAGTATTTAAAAATTTCTCGTTAAGTTAAAAATAAAACATAAAACTGCCATCTTTAACTGAAACTTCAATCCACCAATTGTAGCTGCTGAGAACTTTCTCACCAAGGATAGCCCATGAAAGCCATTCAGCTTATTTCCAATGGGGTCCTTTAATTGGTTGTTATTCTTTTCCGGTATTTAGACATTTCATAAATATATCTACATCAGCGTTAAGCAAAAGAAAATCAACGAGACAGTCCGATACATATAAATAGGCAAAACATTCTCAATGATCCGATTTCGACACGATTATGCATAATTCAGTGGGTTCACTGTTTTTCAAGGGGTTCACTGCAATTCGGTGTACTGCACGACTGATGACTATCGTTTCATGGATAGCGAGCCTTGCAAAATTATTGTGCGCCACACGGGCGCTTACATTTTACTTTCACTGTGCCATTTTTCAGCTTAATGTGCAAATTGCACATGGCGCTGGACTTTCCCGATCACTGTTAATGCTGGGTGCTTATCGAAGAAGCAGCAAATACAAATCTTTGACCCGACTGGGGATTTCAACCAACGATCTACCGCATTCGGTGCGACAATGCGAACAATTACACCACCGATACGGTTAGATTTATCATATTGGACACAGCTACTCCTGTGCTATGTGTTTCCCAGGCTGCGATTCTTTTGTTGTTGGGTTTGTTGTTTCTAGATCTACATTTTTATTAACTCCTTAGATATATTTAGATACACGAATGCTGTACAACAGGGATAATCTCAAAACATTGAATCATCTCCTAACATCTCCCCTTTAATAGAAAATTGAACATTTTAAAGTTTACAGTATTATAATTGAACAGAAAAAAATACTGTCCTTCAAGTAAGAGAAAATGACTAAATTGACCGAAATTCTGAGTTGAAGTTGAACTCCCCAAATTTGAATTGAATTAATTAAATGTCACTTTGTATGAAAGAAAAAAAATCACTAATCTACGAAGCTAATTATTTACAGTCTAATCAAAACAATTTCTAATACATTTCGAAGTCATTGAATTTGCTCGGTACTTTCATTGTCCTTGTACTTCTCCTTGTTGGAACGTTGGTTTAGCGCTTAGTTTATGCGATGGTGAACTAACAGTCTCTTTGTTTGTTTCAATAGGTGGCTCATGAGTGTCCATTTCTGATTGATCATCCTCAAATGATGGTTCACGTAGGTCACTTTGAATTTGTTCTTTTGTCTTACGTAAGTCTTTGCGATTACGGCGGTACAATGTCCCATTAACATCAACGATGTAAGATCTCGAATTTACATTGTCAATAGTCTCTCCCAGTTTCCATTTTTCTGATCTGATTGTTGGTCTCACGCGCACAACGTCTCCATTTTCTAATTTCGGAAGTTCCCTGGCGGTCTTGTCATAGTAATATTTCGCTTTCTGTCTTTTGTGTTCTATTTTCTCTTTGACATTGTCGGCAACACGTGGTGTAAGATGTGAATTGGTTGTCGGCAACAGAGTCCTAGTTCTTCGCGACATTAGCCTTTGTACGGGACTACTATTCATGTCCACGGTCGGTGTATTTTTCCAGTCAAGAATAGCTTTCCACTTATCCTTTCCGTCTTGCTTTGCTTTCTTCAAGATTTTCTTAGCGATTTTAACGGTTGACTCTGCTTTTCCATTTGATTGAATGTAGTGTGGTGAGCTTGTAATATGTTCAAATTCCCATTCATTAGCAAAATGTTCAAATGACTTGCTATCGAACTGAGGACCATTGTCCGTGAGACAGATATTTGGTATTCCATGACGACTGAAATGCTTCTTCAAGCATTTAATCACGGTTTCTGAAGATGTAGAAGTTCGAAGTTCGTCCAATTCCCAAAAGTCAGAGTAGAAATCTACTGTTATTAGATAGTTCTTGTCCTTGATCGAGAATAGGTCAATTGCAACTTTGCTCCACGGTAGATTTGGAATCGGATGTGTCATCAGCGGTTCTTTCTGTTGTTTAGCTTGATATTCGTTGCAGGTGCTACATTGTTGTATGTAGTCTTTAATTTCACTCTTCATATGAGGCCAGTAAAGTGTATCCCTAGCCTTTCGTAAACATGACTCGACTCCTAAGTGACTAGAATGAACCCTCGTCATCATTTCGTGTCGTAGCAATTTCGGTATGATGATACGATTTCCTTTGAACAAAAATCCATTTTGTGCACTAAGCTCGTCACGATATGGCCAGTATTCCTTAATTGCTGTTGGTACACGGTCTTTTTCTTCTGGCCACCCATTTAGAATATTTGTCCTTAATGTTTGTAGCGATTCATCAGTTGTTGTGTGTTCCCTAACGGCTTGTAAGCATTTGCCCGATATGTTGACAGAATCTGCAAAGTTTATGTTGTCAAGATCATCGAATACTCTCGTTTCATGCTGTATTTTAAAGATCTCATGTTGTGACGTAACAGCTGTAATTTGTTTGTTCGGTAAAGCCGCTCTAGATAGAAAATCGGCAATGTGTAGGTCTCTTCCTTTCTTGTAGACGACATCAATGTTGTACTTTTGTAGTGTTAATAACATACGTTGTAGTCTCTTCGGCGCAGATAGTAGTGGTTTTTTAAAGATGGCTTCGAGTGGTTTATGATCAGGATGAATTGTAATATTGTCTCTTCTGTAGATGTATTGGTCGAATCTTTCACAGGCAAATACGATAGCAAGACACTCTTTTTCAATTTGCGCATAACGTTGTTGAGTTTCCGTCATTGTATTCGATGCATAACACACCGGCTGACCATTCTGGAGTAATGCTGTACCTAATCCGTTCTCGCTTGCGTCACACTGGATAGTTACTTCCTCATTGACATCATAGTACTTAAGAATTGGAAAATGTGTGACAAGTTCCTTGATTTTCTGAAACGCGTCTTCTTGTTGTGACTGCCATGACCAGATGTTGTCTTGCTCGGTCACTAGACGTCGGAGAGGTTCAGATACCTCCGACATTTTCGGTAGAAACTTTGACAAGTAATTGACAAATCCAAGGTATCGTTGTACTGATTGTACATCAGTAGGTCTCGGTATATCTTGGATAGCTCTGATTTTCTCGGGGTCCGGTTTGAGTCCAGATGTCTAATGTAAGGCACCTCTTTGCATCGAAGATTAGGCTTTTTCTTGTTAAGCTTGAGATTTACTTTTCTAGCTCTATCCAGTAAGTTTCGAAGGTTTTCATCGTGGTCTTGCATAGCTTCTTCTTCTGTCTCTCCACTTCCGAAGACCAGAATATCATCGACGATTACATCGACTACATTTAATCCACTTAATACGTCGTGTTGTCTCCTTGGAAACTCTGCTGGAGCTGTGTTGATACCAAATGGCATACGGTGCCATCTGTATCTTCCAAACGGTGTCCAAAACGTAGTGAGCATACTACTTTCTTTGTCAAGCTTAATTTGCCAAAATCTGTCTTTAGCATCGAGAACGGAGAACACTTTTTCCTTTGAGAGGCGCGGCAATATCTCATCAATTGTCGGCATTGGGTAATGTGAGCATTTCAATGCTTTCTTGAGATCTTTAGGATCTAAGCATATCCTAAGTTTGTTTGGTTTCTTCACCACAACCATGCTGCTGATCCATTCCGTTGCTTCAGTTACTTTTGTAATTATGCCCATCTTTTCTAGGTCGCTTATTTTCTGCTTTCCTGCTTGTTTCATAGGGGCTGCTACCCTACGCGGCTGATGCTGTATGGGTTTTACGGACTTATCTATTTCAAGATGATGTTCTCCTGGTAAGCATCCTAGGCCTGTGAATACGTCGTTGTATTCTCTCAGAATCTGCTCACGAGTCAGTGTTTTGTTACTGATCATATGCACTGAGTCATCAGTAAGCTTAATAATGTTCATCTTTTTACATGTTTCTGCTGAAAGTAACGGATGCTGCTCAACATCGACAATTTGAAATTCTAAGTCGTAGGTTTCCCCATTCCTTGTGCACGATATCGTTGCCTTTCCAATAGGTTCTAAATTTGACCCATCGTACAATTTAGCTTTGCGTTGCTCTTCTTCATTTTCGGATTCCCATTTTGGGCAATGTTGCACAGTTCACGGAAGCTCATGAGATTGCATGTCGATCCTGTGTCAATTTGACATTTTATATAGTTTTGGTACTTTCCCATTCTCATATTCAAGTCAATAAACCATTGCTTTCCTTTTGTTTTCACGGCTCCAATGCAGTGAGTAATCTGACAAACTGATTCATCAGTAGACGAGTCAAATTCCTCGGTATTATATGAGTCATCGTCAACAAAATGTGCTCGTGGCTTCTGCTTTGCCCTGTAGTTAGATGTATGCGGTTTCCTTGCAGTTTGTTTGTTTGTACCAAGAACATTCCTATCTCTAATTAGCTCGTCGTTAAGAGTTCCGAAGTCACACGATTCTGCTAGTTGTCTTAATTTTGTGACGTATTGGTCTATGCCCTCTGTTGATTTATAATCGGTTGTATTAAAAATGTATCTCTCGTAAATAACATTGACTTGCGGCTCAAAATGTTTCTTCATTGCTTCTAAGATAGTTTTATTTTTCTGTAATATCTAAATGTTTATTAATTCTGAAGCATTCCTTTCCCATTATTGATAATAGCGATGCAACTCTTATCGTGTCATCTTTCTGATTCAATTGTGTTGCTATTTCGTAGTTCTCCCATTGTGATTGAAAAAAAGTTCCAGTTTATTCTGAGATCGCCCCGTATTTCCATCTTATCAGGCACCGGAAAGTTACTGGTCGCCATTTTTAGATCATGTGATTAGTAATGCGTGTGTGGTCTTGTGAATTGTAAGCCTTGTCGGCTAAGTTAATGAGGTACGGGTCTCTTATCGCTATGTTGCTGATATCACATAAAAGTTAATTAACGATGCAAATGTAGTGTGAACTGATTGAAAGTTAGTTCCCTGTGTTCTTTTCAATAAAAGAGTTAATAAAATATTCGACCTACCACTCGTGAATGCTTAAAAATCCAGAGTTTATAAATCCTTTGTTCTCGTAATCCACGTTGTTTACACGTGTGCTATTTCTGTTCATTAAGTGCATTTAAGCTTACAAACGGGAATGTTCATCAACGTATTTCCTCAGTTGGCTTACTAAATGTCACTGCTAAATAATTTTCGATTTTATACGCTTCAGAATGTCATATATATGCATTTTGTCACATTTTGGTGTAGGCTCGCCACATCTGACACCATGTTTCTAGATCTACAGTTTTATTAACTCCTGAGATATATTTAGATACACGAATGCTGTACAACAGGGATAATTTCAAAACATTGAATCATATCCTAACATTTAAACGATAAACGAGGCAGTTAATGGTGGAAGTTGGTTTACGGTGATCTTGTACAAATTACAGATTGTGTTGCTGAAAGGGAGCCATATAGTCAATAATTAGTGAATTTAAGTGTCAAAACAACTACATCACAAAAGTCACTCAAATTATCCACCACAAAACCTACTGACAACAACTTTTGAGAAAAAACCGGTCGGCTTACCCAAGCGGACCAGCCGCCATCTTGTCAAATTTTATCAAATTTTCCTGGAGATACATAAAACTTACAATACTTTTATGTAATATTTTATTATATCATCGAACAATAATGATGACTATATCCATGGTAATATTGGGACATTCTACAGTGCCAAATCTTAAAATTAACACTTTTCTGTGTTGACCCCCCTCCCCTTCCCAAACTGTGTACTCAAATCTCGTATATGTCCGAGAAGAAAATAATAAAGTATTTGCAAACACCGAGGGCAGCAACAGTAGGGAACAGAGTACGGAGACCTGTTGTCCTGTCGGATAGCAAAGGCGGCTATCTGAGAAACCAAGTTTACCATCCAAAAGACCGACAAATTATATGGTGGAACAAGAGTGGTGAAAACATCCATCAGCGGCTACACTGGCTGGAGGAAAATATTGGTAACAAAATTACAGAGCTTGGTGACATTCACTTATATATTTGGCTTGGGACATGCGATCTCATATCTAAAAACAAAGACGGTACAATCTCGTTAGCTAGTCAACATCCGGAAGCAGTGGAAAACATCTTTACTAAACTGCACAATTTTCAACAAGTACTTCAACTATATCTTCACTCTAAAATAACTTTCATTGAAACTCCACACTACTCTATTACCAAATGGAATGATCGCACCAAAAAGTCACAACCCAACGACCGAATAGAACAAGATAAAGAATTATACCATCAAATTGAAAATCTGAACTCACGTGTACACGAGCTAAACACCTCGCTTAACGTACACTCTCCGTTACTCAACCTACCATCTGAAAGCTAGCAAGCAAGTGAAAAGGGGTAAAGATAAACCACGCAAACATTATAATAATTACCAGCTCTACATAGACGGAATACACCCAAAACCATTATTAGCCAAAGCCTGGTTGGCTGAACTTTCAGAACAAATACAAAAAGACTGTTGGAACTGAACTATCCGATACATTGTTTGGTGTAGATCAGAAGGCATGGGATCACCAAGCCACGCTGCTGAAGCACCAAATATATGTATATATATCTTCATTTTTACGATACCGAGTTTAATGAATTCTTCAAATATTACTATGTCTTTGAAATTATTGCCAACCAACGTACCTTGCAATGGAATTGATATTAATAAAGAAGCAAGCGTTCACAATTATAAATTGAATATCACAAAGGAGTTACAAAAAAAAACTTGAGGCCACTAAGAGAAACACAAATATAGAGTACAAATTTACAAATGAGGAATTGTCATTACAGCAGATGCAGTAACCTTTGAACTCATTACAATCGCAACTCTGAGTTATTTCGAAACATTCCCCGAATATAAAGGGCAGATAAACATCACGAAAACAACTAATAAAACCCAATCAGCAGTAGTACAGCATACAATTAAAGATACATTGGGAAACATCAGCTATAAGATCAATATATATAATACAACCAGCCGGCTATTAATCAACGGAAATGGAACCAATCAGTTTATGCACAAAGATTTATCTGCCATGCATAAAATTGCCATCCAAGGCTTGCGCCAACAAGGCATTAAAGGACTGAATATAGAGGGCTTGAACCAAAAACTTGGAAGTCAACTTCAAAATCTACTAAACAACGACTTGCCTCAGGAAAACAATGCAAAACAACTATTAAGTATAGAAGACGATACAACATGCATTAAATGCCACAAAATGTGCAGAACCAGAAGTACATTCTGCAATACGGGAAACCATTGGATACATTACAAATGCCAAAAGTTATCAGAGCATGAGGTATATGTAGCTGAAAATTCGAAGGCAGATGAACATTATGAATGTAAAATATGTAGAGAAGCAAATATGAATATTTTGGTTCTGGAGGACAATCAGGATCGTACCCAAGCCCAACAACTTCTGGACGAAGAAACACAATTAATGAAAATAGACAATGTAAGTGAAGAAACACCAAATACACCTACAAATATTCAGATCTGAGCTGTATGTGACAATATAATAAATGGTATAGACTGGGACATATGTAACTTTTGTAGCAGCAATTGCCATAGCAAGTGTCTGACTGAAATAAATGAAACACCTGTATGCATAGCCTGCTCAATAGTACAAGAAGAAATAAAACAACAAGAAGACATGAGCAAGAAACATGAAAATACAGTGTCTATTGGAACGCCAACGACGGTAGTGTCAGAGACACCCAAGATTAAACCCATGCCTAAACCTAGGAATCCTAGAATACAACAAAACTTGGGTGACCCAGCAAGAGTCAAATTAGGTGACCTACGGACGAGGGAAATAAAAATAAAAAAAGTAGAAGACCAGCTAAAAATTAAAGAAAAAGCGTTACAGGAATTCAAAAATGAGAAAATTATGCTAGAAGCAAGGTGTCAACAGCTGGAAGCAAGGAATTTTGAACTGGAACAAACTGTGAAAATGCTCAAAAGAAGGATGGAATCCAACAATGATATAGCTATGCCATATGCACCAAACATAGGTGAACCATCACACAAAAATGAAGATGTTTTCTCTACAATGAAACAACAGCTCGACCAGAAATTAGGAAAACTCCATACAAAACTATCAACTATCGTAATAGACGAAATGGAGAGGCAGCTTGACAAGATCAAACTTTTTGATGGCAATCCAAAAACAGATACAGGAAGTGAACCTGAGCGATCCGTTGATGCAGGACAGACCGAAATAATAATGAACAATAAAGAAAATGGTAATATCAAACGGACGACACATAGGACAACACAAGATTTCATTGGACAACCGCTTATTTATAAACAACAACCTAATCAGGAGGTACAAATACAACATGGACATTACCAGAATACCTTACCTTCTGCACAGAGATCTAACTACTCTAGAAGTAGGCCATTAGGAGAAAAGCATAATCATTGCCACCAACAGGTTCAGCAGAATACAACCCCGAACCCAGCAAATTACACTGTTCAAGCACAGTCAGGCAATAGACCTATTACATGCAGTCCGACACAACAGCCTTTTTTAGCACAACAGAGCCTCCACCTAAACCGAGCCTAGCAGATAGCACGAGTGTCGAGAGTCCAGAAAGTTCAAAACTATGTATTATCTCTATTAACTGCAAGAATATAAAAACATGTGGCCCAATACTACATAAACTACTCCAAAAAAATGATATCATATTAATAAAGGAGCACTGGTTATTCCAAGCACAATTACACATGCTCGGTGAACTTCATGAGCATGTAAATTACGTAGGCAAAGGAGTGGATGAAAACGAGCCACTTTTACCGATATGTATGCCAAGAGGCTATGGGGGAGTCGCCGTTCTATGGAACATAAATATCGACCACATGATAAAACCATTAGATGTAGGATCAGAAAGAATACAATGCATTGAAATCACAGGAAAATCCAAATCCAATCTAGTTGTAATCTCAGTCTATCTTCTTGCAAAAGGACAAAAGGAGGTAAAAATCATATCATAGAATACCAGTACACGATAGATCAATTATATGAACTGTACCAAACATATACATATACCCAAAACATAATCATAGGTGGGGACATCAACGAGGACTTGAATGAATTGACAGGAACAAAACGCAACCAATACCTGCGTGACTTTTTAGATGAGTGCTCCTTAAGCTACGACAATAAGGCAAAAACATTTGTTAATTCCGTAGAACAAGAATCCTCTGAAATAGATTACTTCCTGCATAATTTATCAGAAAGAGAAAACCCAAGAAAACAAGTGCTAGACAGTCTATCGGAAAATATCTCCGATCATTATCCGATTATCCGATCAGAATGATCATCAAATTTGCCCATGACACAAAAAGAGTCAAGAATAAGCATGGTAACAACAAGCTGGTAAAAAGGATTAACTGGGACAAAGTAGATAAGGAGTGGTACTCGGCACATATTAGTGCAAATATAAATAGCCTGCAATTAAACCAAAATGTAGGAACATCAGCAATAGATCAAACTATCCTAGAAACATGTGACCTAATGAAGCAGACTGCTATTCTTACAGCCTCTACCAAATCCATATTCAACGTTAAACCGAAACTGAAAGTATGGACACCAGAAATAAAATCTGCTCTGAACATTTCTCGACAAAAATACAAAGTCTTGAAAAACCACGGAAAACCGTCAGATAAAAACAACACATTAATGCTGGAGAAAAAAAAGATGTCAAAAAAGGTATTCCGAAACACAATACGTATAGAATTGGCAATTCAAAGAACTAAAGAAAAGGAGAAAATTTTAAAAACAAAAACTAAAGACATGAAGCTGTTTCATAAATTAGTACGTAACAACAGGAAAAAAAGGAAACGATCTAATTATGAAGCTGGAGGTAAATGTAATTAACTACAATGGGAGTGAGAATGTTATCAATGGCTTTCAATATCATGTTCGAAATCTTGCTACGTTCAACCCGAATATCAAACTAGATAAAGCATATCACACCATGGTGGAAAACGATATACAAACAATAGATGAGCTTGTGCAACACAACAATATAAAGAATGTCAACATAGAGGAAATAACAAAAGCTATACAGGCGATAAACAAAGGAAAATCGGCAGACTATCATGGCTTAACTATAGAGCATATCATCTATGCAGGTCCCGAAATGGAACAACTACTTACACTACTTGTTGGTAGCATCTTTGAACATTGAAAATCATTGAAATTAGGTCTATTAACGCCAATCTTTAAGAATAAAGGAGTAAGACAGCAAGCCATTAGCTATAGAGGGATTACAGTATTACCAGTTATAAGCAAATAGTAGAAACAGTAATCAAATTCCGAACTAAAAAATATGTACTAAAATCACAAAATAGGACTCAGAGGGGTCTTACAGCAGGATCCTCGCCGATGAACTCCGCTCTACCAATTGAGGAGTGCTATAGAGAAGCGAAAGACAACAAATGTTCACTTCATCTGATACTCTTTGATGCACACGCTGCATTCGACACAGTAATACACAGTCACATGCTTAGAAGAGCCTACCTAGCTGGTATTGAAGACAAACATTGGACCTTGATTAAAGACCTGCATGATAAAGCTCAAAGTTCAGTAAAATGGGACGGCCAAATATCAGAGCCGTTCGAAGTTCACCAAGGTTTCCGTCAAGGTATACTGAGTACCGACCTATATAAACTATACATAAATCAACTTCTGAACCTATTGGAAACATCTGGGATGGGACACAGAATTGGAAACATAAATATAAATAGTACAGCATGTGCAGATGACATCGCACTTGTCAGTGAAAATCCTGATCAAGCACAAGTATTAATAAACATGGCCTGTGACTATACATATATGGAAGGATATGAACTACAGCCGACTAAAAGTGTTGTCCTGAACATTTCACAAAAACAAAACAACCGAGAGAACAGCACAATATTCACAATGGGTACACAAACAATGCCAGCAGTAGAATGCGCCACACATCTAGGAAATATAAGAACTACATCGTTGAAGGGAAATACCATCGCTAATGTGGAAGAAAATATGAAAAAAGCGAGACGAAGTGCATACAGTTTATTTGGAGGAGGTTTCCATGGCCATAATGGACTAGATGTGGATACAATGGTCCATCTGTTTAAAATATATATATCACCTATACTCCTTTATGGATTAGAACTGATTTTACCAACTGCCAACCACTTGACACTCTTAGAAAATTTTCAGAAGAAATTATTAAAGCAAATTCTGTCATTACCCACTAGCGTGGCAGACATAACTATATACATCTTAAGTGGGATATATCCAATTGAAGCTCAACTGCACATCCGAGCGCTCGGATTATTTAATAATATATGTCACCAATCTGAAAACAGCATGGAAAAACTGTTAGCAAGACGCCAACTATCAATGAAAAATGACGAAAGTGCAAGTTGGTTTATCGCTATAAAGCATATTTTGAGGAAGTACGAACTAAAGGAAGCTACAGTACAGCTCAAGGCATAGTCTGATAAATACCTGGCATGCCTCATACCTGGCATCCAATGCCAGGTATTTATTGCTTTGTGATTAACCCATCTCCACAGTATCACCTGTGGTTCCAATATACAACAGGAAATGACTAATTACATGTACAGGTAAAACCATCACTCACAGGTGACTTACCTTTGTATTTTATAAGTTACATGTATATGAAGAATATTTTCAGATGAATGTTTTCATTGAGAATAA
>MJUT01039727.1:75959-91580 GCA_002080005.1 Gigantidas platifrons
TAAATATTTTACAGGTACCACAAATTCGCACCACAAGTTATGGTAAGAACTCATTCAGCTATGCCGCTCCAGTTCTTTGGAATTCCCTACCTGAACATTTTAGAACTTGTAACAATTTTAATCAATTTAAGCAACTAATATCAAATTATACTGGTAAAGATTGTAAATGTGTTATATGTAAAACATAACCCTGGAGTGGCCTGGCTGAAATTCTTGTTTTTGTGTGCTTATATGTGCTTATATATACATGTGCTGTGACTAGTTTGCTTTTTATTCATGTGCTTATAACTATGCTTTTGTTTTAATATTATCTGCATACATGTAGTACTAGTGCTATGTGTGCTTTTATATCTTGCTTTATTTTTTATTATTTTGTGCTCTGATTTTTTAGCATACCATTTCGACTTATTTTAATGTTTTCCATCATTGATTATTCTTAACATATTTTTGTTTTAAATGCTACTGAGTTGTATGCTTGTATGTTAGTCGGTTCAAAAGCTCTTCAGAGCTTATGTTATATTGTTGTTATGTCTTGCCGACTGTAAATAAAGCTTATTTGATTGATTTGATTTGATTGAATTGTATGGTACAGTAGAGTTCGTTTATAACGAACAGGATTGTAACAAAATCAGGCTTATAACGAAGTAAAGATAAATCCCCGGTCCCATTGCTATTTAAACAATGTATTTTTGAAGGCCTAAATATTACGAATTTTTAATAACGAAATCAGGCTTATAACGAAGAGAATTTTAAACCCAAACAACGTTTTTATTACTCAAAATTGACCTGATGTATTGCTGAGTAAACAAATAGTTTACCTGTCTTTCGTTACACACGGACGATCACATATTAGAATGGTCAAGTGCACTTGACACTTCCATTATCGGTAATTGAAAAAGCAATAATCCCACCTTTGATGTTGTTAATGATGTCATTCAAGATTTTTCTTTAAAATATTCAAACAATAAAATGGGTATTAATGATGTGATTAGCAAGTTGTCAATTAATAACACACGTGCTAATTTATTGCACTACAAATTAATAAAACGTAATCTAGATTTTAAGGAATGGATGCACAACCCAAAGAAATTAAAAACAAAGTAATGTGTGAGATTAATTCATTCGCTCTTGTTTATTTTTTCTTTGATGATAGACTCTTTAATTAAAAAAACAAAGGGGCTTTTAAATTTTAATTCTACCGTTGTTTTTCCCACTGCAAGCCGACCATTGTCACCAATATGGTACATGTAACACATTCTCGCCCGTAGCTATAAATAGCATAATCAGACAATCAGCCTGTGCACCTTGATGAAACGATTGTTGACAGAAATATATGCTGGGAACCAGTACTTCATAATTCAATAATTTTCAAAAACACGATTATTTATTTATGAAAATGAAAGATTAAAATGGTATTTTCTATAGTAAGCAGTTTTAAATATTTTATATAAATAAGAAACAAGGGCAACGCAAAGCGTGGCGTATCCCCTCGCCTAAAATTTTGACTCAGTGACCTTGACCTTTGACCTTGAAAATCAATAGGATTCCAGATTCTCTTAAGGACTAGGTATGTACCATGTTTGGTCAAAATCCATTGAAGGATGTTGATTCTAGTGTTTACAAGGATGTTTCATGGTAAAAAAATTGACCTGGTGACCTTGACCTTTCACCTTGAAAATCAATAAGGTTTCAGATTCTCTTAAGGACTAGGTATGTACCAAGTTTGGTCAAAATCCATTGAAAGATGTTGATTGTAGTGTTCACAAGGATGTTATGCAGTAACAATTTGAGCCGGTGACCTTGACCTTTGACCTTGAAAATCAATAGGGTTTCAGATTATCTTAAGGACTAAATATGTACCAAGTTTAGTCAAAATCAATTGAAGGATGTTGAATCTGGAGTGTTCACAAGGATGTTACGCAGTAAAAATTTGATCCGGTGACCCTGACCTTTGACCTTGAAAATCAATAGGGTTCCAGATTCTCGAAAGGACTAAGTATGTAGCAAGTTTGGTCAAAATCCATTGAAGGATGTTGATTCTAGAGTGTTCACAAAGATGTTACACAGTAAAAATTTGAACCTGTGACCTTGAACTTTGACCTATCACCTTGCAAATCAACAGGGTTCCAGACTCTCTTAAGGACTAAGTATGTACCAAGTTTGGTCAAAACCATGGAAGGATGTTGATTCTAGAGTGTTCACAAGGATGTTGCGGACAGACGGACGGACGGACGAACGGAAGGACGGTAGCGTTATTATATCCCTTCACAACTTCGTTGGCGAAGGGATAATAAACATATATATATATATATATGAAGTCACCAAAATAACATGTGCTACATCAGATGACATATCAATATATGACGTCACCACAATAGTATGTGCTACATCAGATGACATATCCATATATGCCGTGGCCACAATATCAGGTGTTGCTACATCAGATGACGTATCCATCAATGAAGTCACCACAATAGCTTCTGCTACATCAGATGACATATCCATATATGCCGTGGCCACAATATCATGTGTTGCTGCATCAGATGACGTATCCATATATGATGTTAGCACAATAACATATGCTACATCAGATGATGTATCCATATGTAACGTCCCCATAATAGCATGTGCTACACCAGATGACATATCCATATATAACGTCACACTAATAGCATGTGCTACATCAGATGATATATCCATTTATCGGTAATTTGCTACAGTTTCCTTTGATCTTCACTACCCGATAAATTTAGTAACAACGTTCAGTTGACCACCGACTCATGATACAAGAAATTATCAGCTATTGGTCATTTGTCATGCGCGGTCTAACATGACGTCACTAAACGTGTCATTCAAAAAAAGGTCAAAACACAACAAAATAATCACAAAGCTTCGTTAAAATTGTGAAATTACCGATAAAAAAAATATTATTATTAAAAAAAAGTTGAACACACAAAAATATCACAAAGCTGTGTTAAAATTGTGAAATTACCGATAAAAATATTATTAGTATTTTTTTCGCTCGGCAAGGATTATCAGGTCCATATCAGGTTCGCTCTTCGAGCTCATCTGATATAGACCTGATAATCCTTGCCTTGCGAAAAAATATACTAATAATTAATATTTATCCCCGGCTTGAAAATTATAACAACTTTTCATTGGTTAAAAAACCGGTCATAAAAACTCATATTCCCGTTTGTTGCTAGGCCATATCACCGGATGTAACTAACCATTTAACCATTCAAATGTTGTTATAATTTTCAAAACGGGGATAATATGACCTCAAAGATCGCGACGTTACGCTCCAAAATCAAATTTAGATAATTTTGGCTTTATATTAAATAGAAAACTGTTAATTTGGTCAACTGTAGGGTTCTACCAAAGGTAGTACTCTACACCGGGTAAACAACACTCGAAACTTATATATTGTTTACTTTTTATTTCCAAAAACAAAGAAAACATCACTTTTACGTAGGCCATCGGGGTCCATTATGTCTTATTTTTGACTATAACCATATATGATGTGATCACAATGACATGTGCTACATGAGATGTCGTATTCATATATGACGTTACCACAGTAGCATGTGCTACATCAGATGACATAGCCATATATGATGTCAAAATAATAACATGTGCAACATGAGATGATGTATCAATATGTGATGTCAAAACAATAACATGTGCTACATCAGATAACATATCCATATATGATGTCAAAACAATAACATGTGCTACATCAGATAACATATCCATATATGATGTCAAAACAATAACATGTGCTACATAAGATGACATATAAATATATGATATCAAAACAATAACATGTGCTACATCAGATGACATATCCATATATGATGTCAAAACAATAACATGTGCTACATCAGATGACATATCAATATATGATGTCAAAACAATAGCATGTGCTACATCAGATGACATATCAATATATGATGTCAAAACAATAACATGTGCTACATCAGATGACATATCCATATATGATGTCAAAACAATAACATGTGCTACATTAGATGATGTATCCATATATGATGACACAACAATAACATGTGCTACATCAGATGACATATCCATATATGATGTCAAAACAATAACATGTGCAACATCAGATGATGTACCCATACATGACGTCACCACAATAGCATGTGCTACATCAGATAACATATTCATATAAGAGGTCACCACAATAACATGTGCTACATCAGATGATGTCTCCATATATGTCACCACAATAGCATGTGCTATAGCAGATGGCATGTCCATACATAACGTCACCACAATAACGTGTGCTACATGAGATGACATATCCATATATGATGTCACCACAATAGCATGTGCTATAGCAGTTGACATATCCATACATAAAGTAACCACTATAACAAGTGCTACATCAGATGACATATCCATATATGATTTCACCACAATAGTATGTGCGACATCAGATAACGTATTTATATATGACGTCACCACAATAGCATGTGCTATATCAGATTACATATCCATATATGATGTCAAAACAATAACATGTGCTACATCAGATGATGTATCAAGATATGACGTCACCACAATAGCATGTCTACCTCAGATGACGTATCCATATATGACGTCACCACAATAGCATGTTTTACATGAGATGACATATCCAAATATGCTGTCACCACAATAGCATGTGCTACATCAGATTACATATCCATATATGATGTCAAAACAATAACATGTACTACATCAGATGATGTACCTATATATGACGTCACCACAATAACATGTGCTACACCAGATGAGATATCCATATATGACATCACCACAATAGCATGTGCTACATCAGATGACGTATCCATATATAACATCACCACAATAGCATGTCCTACATCAGATGACGTATCCATATATGACATCACCACAATGGGTCTCCCGGGGTTGTTGACTTTATGAATTTTAGGTAATAGATAGAAGCGTCCGGCTTTGGTTTGTCTGGTTTCAAATAATCGAAAGAGTTCTTGTTGATATGACTATGTCCTTTCATAATTTCTAGCTTCTGTGTTATTTTAGTGCTTAATTCTTCCGTGGGGTCAGATCCCAGTTTTTTGTAAACATTTTCATCCGTCAGCTGTCTGTTTGCCTCCTCTAAATAATCTACTTTGTCCATAACAACAACTGCGCTACAACCCCGGGAAACCCATTGTTTCAGCAAATGGGCACCCCACAGAAAAAATCTCCGAATTCGTCGATTTCCACCTTCGACCTCATGTAGAAGCGTTACCCTCACATTTGAAAGACACCACTGATTATCTTCAAAAAAGGAATCCATGGGGACCATTCATGTTTCGATGGACGTTACGTCATTATACACTAACATTCCACATAATGACGGTATCCAAGCATGTCGAGAGGCCTGGGACCAAAGAGCCGTTAAAGAACCACCAACGGAATATCTTGTCCAGTTGCTCACATTGGTACTGAGGCATAACAAATTTACATTTAATGGAGAGCATTTTTTACAAATCAACGGAACAGCTATGGGAACAAAGATGGCACCTTCATACGCCAACATCTTCATGGGGAAACTTGAAAAACTAATCATACAATCTGCACCTCACAAGCCACTTTCCTGGTTTCGTTTCATAGACGACGTTGACATGAAGTGGACCGAGTCGGAAGAAGCCCTCAATCGTTTCTTTGACCATGCCAACAATGTTCACCCCACTATAAAATTCACCCATGAAACATCTAGAAATAACATCTCCTTTCTGGATACTTACACCACCTGTGAAAATGGTATTATGTTAACTGACATATACAACAAACCGACAGATAAACATCAGTACCTGTCCCCACAGAGTTGTCATCCTAAGCATTGCACCAAAAGTATTCCATACAGTCAATTATGGTGACCTTCAGTTTGCCGAAAGAATCATGGTGGCCCGTCGATCTGAGATGTCTGCTGAGTGCAAGGTCAGATTTGCAATTTGCATCACTTCTATGGCCATTCAGGCGTTTACTAAGTTGTTGTTTAGTTTCTCCAATGTATTGAAGGCCACAAATTGCACATTCCAGGAGGTAGATAATATTTTCTGTCTTGCAGTTGGCATTGCAGTATATGACGAATTCTTCTCCTTATGTGTGCTGCTGAATTTGTGTGTGCATTGGATGTTTTTGCACGTCATACATCGTCTCGAATCACATTTTTGACACTGACCATTGTAGGCAGCTCTCTGAATAAAACGCATCTGTTCCAATGAACAAACTACCAAAAAACGACTTGGGGAACTGAAATGCCATCTGAAAAAGAGGGGTTACAACAATGCGAGCATTAACCATTATTTTAACAAAGCAAGTGGTATTGACAGAAAAGACCTCATCCAATATAAAGAAAAGAACGCGAACAATAGAGTGCCATTTGTCATCACATACCATCCTGCGCTCAGTAATTTATCCAACATCGTTCGTGAGCACTGGACAACCATAGAAAAACACCCAGAATTGTGCAAAATCTTCAAAGAACCACCCGTCTTGGCTTTCAGGAAATCCAAAAGTTTGAAAGATATCTTAGTGAGAGCTGACGTCTCCCCTCGATCTGCCTACAATGTAAAAAACTCAAAAACTGCGAAAGGCAAGAAAAAGGAAAAATTCCTAAAGCGAAAAACAAACAGCTTTTGGTTATACGTTGATGGCATCCATCCAGGACACCTACTAACGAGGACCTGGCAAACAATGATTACAGAAAAAGTCATAAAGGATTGTTGGACGGAAAACACTACAAAGAAATACGACACATTTTTGACGAACACTTCATATCCTACCAGTAAGTGGGGATTTTCCTCGTTAAACTGGACCGCCACAGTAAAAACTCAGTCAGTGTGGATATTTTCGGGGTAGCATGGAAAATCCACACTGAGAAAAAAATTGATTATGTCAGTTTAGCGTGGAAAATTCACACCGACTGCGGTTCTAGTATAGCGAGGAAATTCCTCACTGATTAGTGACAGAGAATGTTGTGTTCAGTTTAGCGTGGAATATCCACACTGACTGGGTTTTTACTGTGGCGGTCCAGTTTAAGGAGGGAAATCCCCACTTACTGGTAGGATATGAAGTGTTCGTCAAAAATGTGTCGTATTTCTTTGTAGTGTTTTCCGTCCAACAATCCTTTATGGCTTCTTCTACAATCATTGTTTGCCAGGTCCTCGTTAGTAGGTGTCCTGTGTGGATGCCATCAACGTATAACCAAAAGCTGTTTGTTTTTCGCTTTAGGAATTTTTCCTTTTTCTTGCCTTTCGCAGTTTTTGAGTTTTTTACAAGGTCGGTACTGAAGTTTGGCGAGTGTGTCTGGCTGGTTTAGTTAATCTGGCTGATCTTTCCGTTTAGATTGTATACTTGGGTCTCCAGTTTTTTGTCCTGTTCAATAAATTCGTCCGGGTTTTTGTGACCTTTACGTTGGTTCCAGTCTTTGATGGAGTAGACGGGAATTTCAAGTATGGTTATTTTTCAGGATGGGTAGTCCTTAACTAGTGCTGCGATTTTTAACAGGTATTCGTATGCGTTGGCAACTGCCTGGTCGTCTTCAGCCGTTAGTGCTATGAATTTCTTATTTTTGGATGTCAGGTCTCACGTTCCAAGCCTTACGTATATCCAAATGCTCCCTAGTTTCTTAGTTTTTTGTCTTAGGTTGGATTTAAGCCACTTGTAGCCGTCCCTACACGTCTGATTGCTTTTGCCCATCATACGACTTATTTTTGTGTGGGTTCCGATATTTGCCTTTCAAACCACTTTCCCTTCCTGTCTGTGAGAACTACTGGGGTGTGTGTTTTGTTCCCCTTTAGTTCGACGTAGAACTTGTGTAGATACATTGATAATTTATTATGTGACATGTGTTGTTCGTCAAAAATTCAAGATGGCGGAAATATGAGCTCTCCGGTTAAAGTGGTATTTTGGGCCAGATACACATATTGACCCGTCGTATCTCTTACATAGCGGTGCACTAAGATGTCCTGAATCAATGTAGAATTATGCTAATTTGCTTTTTAAATACGATGATGCACGATTTTTATTGAATATTTTCTTCTCTCCAGATTTTGTCGTCTTCTCACTTCCGCTCTCTTCTGTGTGTTTTCTTTTGGCCATTGTGTTGTCTGTTCTGGTTCGATATACGCTTTCTGATTGCCCCTTTGCTATCTTCAAACTCTTATTGTACAAGACCAAAACACCTAGTTGAATTTAATAGAGCCAGCTCACTAAAACAACAGTCCGTTAGTAGACGTACGATGCAATATCCTATTTCCGACCCAACCTGTCTTTGAGTATACTCCTTTGTGCTGCGTGGTTTGTGGAGAAGCAACACATATAAATATCATAGTCCGCAAAAGATGACAGCAACGAGGTATATTACACCACAGTCAATATTTAACTGATGTGTACAGCACCTCACGGTCCTTTCCTCATTCATGACCTATCACCGGGTTTGTAACTATATTAACACGACGGGTGCCACTAGTAGAGCAGGAACTACTACCCGCCCGGAGCACCTGAGTTCACTTCCAGTTTTTAATTGTGATTCGTGTTACTCGATCTTTAGTTTTATGTGTTTTTTTTATAGATCGTTGTTTGTCCTTTTGTTCCTTCGCTTTTGGCCATCGTGTTTTCTGTTCTTCTTCGATATCCGAATTCGTATTACCCCTTTGGTATTTTCAAACTCTTCTAGAATAGAATCTATTGGTTGTGGATGATTAGTCACTTACATAACTGGCTGTTATGGCCGTTGTAATGAGTTCCATGCTATTTAAGGTGTTATACCACTAAATCTGGGAACCAGTCAGAAGATGTATGACAACGTAGTACGTAAAATACGAAATGAATGCATACACTGTTAGAAAAAAATAACAAACCCTAGTAGATATCACAAAACACTGAATGTCAGCAGAAACCAGCATATTTTAGGATCATTTTAAACCCATATTGAATGACCTTGTGGTGTTGAAAAAACAGTTGCTCATATTTAAAGGTAACCACCAGAATTTGTGTTAGTGCAGAAGTGAAAGTAGAATGTTGAAGGGTTTACATCTCCAAGCAGACACTTTTTCTTATCTTCCAATAAATGTATGTTGATTTTCGGAGTTAAGTTTCCAATGAGGTACCCCTTCCATGAGATATGTGATATGTGATAGAACAAATGGATAATGTTAGAAAAGGCACTTCAATACGTGGTACATTACTCTAAAGAGCTGAAAACCGAGCAAGTTGCAGCAACTCCAAATGAGCAAGGGTGTGCTTGGAGTGATTGTTGATGATCCGTAAGCTTTGTAAGTCAAAATCCCCCACCCTGTCCATTGTATGCTTGTTTACTTAATACAATCTAAGCTTCAACCCGTGAAATTGTTTTCTTGCTTCTATGATCTATTGTGATAAGTTGGAATGTCTACTATTTTCAGTACAATAAACCTGTCAGAAGTGCATTATATGACGACAGTTCATGTTGTGTTAGCTTTACCACGACCCAGTGTATTAGTGTTGTCTGTGGAATCACTAGAAGTTGAGTTTCTGTTGCACGGGATTTACATGACATGGGAGTTCCTATTGTCCGATTTATTTCTCGACTTGGAAGAACGGGATGTTCGAGATGCTGCCTCACCAGTGTTTGTCAACGGATTTTCGTGACATTAGAATTCGGGTGGTCAAATCGTTTATCTGATATAAATGATTGGTTGGGGAGAGCATTTGCCCAACCTAGCAGGTCGAGTAGTCAAATATTTTACCTGACATGGGAGTTCTAGTAGTTAAAGCTCTTACCTGACCTGGGAGTTCGGTTGGTGAAAGCTTTCACCTAACCTGGGATTTCGGATAGACAAATGTGATAGCTGAACTGGGAGTTCGAATAGTCAAACCTTTTGCCCCACATGGGATTCAGGGTAGTCAAAACTTTTTCCTGACCTAGGAGTACGGGAAGTCAAAGCTTTTACCTGACATTGGAGTTCGTGTAGTCAAAGCTTCACCTGACATGGGAATTCGGGATGCGCAAAGCTCTTACTTAACACGGGAGTTCGAGTTGTCATGACCTTAACTGAATTTAGGAATTCTTGTAATTCAAGACTGTAGGTATGTCTGGCCTGCGATATTGTGATACCGGGCATTGGGTAATAATAAATGATGTAATGTACATTTTGTTTTTGTATTCATATTTATCTTCTATATAGAGATAATAATAAATGATATAATGTATTCATGTTTGTCTTCTATATATATACAATAATAAATGATATAATGTATTCATAGATAATAATATATGATACTAGCATAATGTATTCATGATTAGACAATAACAAATGATATAATGATATAATGTATTTACATTTGTCTTCTATATATAGACAATAATAAATGATATAATGTATTCATGTTTATCTTCTATATATAGACAATAATAAATGATATAATGTATTCATGTTTGTCTTCTATACATAGACAATAATAAATGATATAATGTATTCATGTTTTTCTTCAATATATAGACAATAATAAATGATATAATATATTCATGTTTGTCTTCTATATATTGACAATAATAAATGCTATAATGTATTCATGTTTTTCTTCAATATACAGACAATAATAAATGATATAGTGTATTCATGTTTGTCTTTTATATATATATATATAACTTATACATGTAGTAGTATTGCATTGTATACTGTTCTCTTTACAAGCAAACAATTTTTTTTTCAGCAAAAACGAGGATTTCAGCTTTCGCCAAACAATGCATTTTCAACTATTTTGATATGTTTTCCAATGTTACCAAAGGCTCTTCCAATACCTCTCAATGTTGGCCTTACATGCCATACATAACAGTTCCGTTTCCAAGCTTCCAATATATCACAATTTATCCGTACTAAGTCTCTCTCTGATTGTTTGTATTTAATTTGTTCCCAGTCTTGGAGTGTCATATCAAGCTCCAGAAGGAACTGTAAAGACTGACTTCCAATTAAAGGTGCCAGTTTATCAATATATTCGTCTGTCAACACAAGATCCCATTTTTCTGGTTCCAAATCTAAAATTATTAAACATAGAAAAAATATAACCAGTTTGATTTAAGACGTCCTATGTAAAAATAGTTTCTAATTAATTGACCATCCAGTAATGTCAAAATACATACCGTTACTCAAATAATTACAAATAAATGATGATGTAGTAATTAGCATAAAAATACCTCAATTAATCTACATACTCAAGCAATTTGGATTAAAATGGTGTCTTTATCAAAACAGATAGAAAAAGGTGTATTTTTAGGCGTCTTGGTATTGATTGTGTCCTAGTTACATATGCTAGCTGTCATGGTCATGATTACATCATAGTAGGATTTACTTCTACCTATGGTGGCTGTCATGATCAAGATTGTATGATAGTAAGATTCACTTCTACCTATGTTGGCTGTCATGGTCATGATTGTACGATATAGGATTTACTTCTACAAATGGTGGAGTCATGGTCATGATTGCATGATATCAAGATTTACTTCTTCCTATGCTAGCTGTCATGGTCATGATTATATGATAGTAAGATTCACTTCTACCTATGTTGGCTGTCATGGTCAAGTTTGTATGATAGTCAGATTCACTTCTACCTATGTTGGCTGTCATGGTCAAGTTTGTATGATAGTCAGATTCACTTCTACCTATGGTGGCTGTCATGGTAATGATTGTACGATATAGGATTTACTTCTACCAATGGTGGATGTCATGGTCATTATTTCATGATAGTAGGATTTACTTCTACCTATGGTAGCTGCAATGCTCTTTATTGTATGATAGCACGCATTAGTTCTACGTATGGTAGCTGTCATGGTCTTGATTTTGTGCTAGCAGTGTTTACTTCTACCTATAGTGGCTTTCCTGGTCCTGCTTATATGGTGGCTTAATTGCACTATCCAATCCTTTGGGTTTCTTTTCATAAATTCATCCGGTTTTTAGTGGGGTTCGTTTTACTCAATCTTTAGTTTAATTAATGTGTTTTGTAGATCACTGTTTTTCCTATTGGTCAATATTGTTTTGTCTGTCCTTCTTCGATTTACGGATTCTGAGTACGCCTTCGCATCTTCAAACTCTTCTTTGTAAAAATTGTGATGCTCTTATGCTTGATGTTTGATTACGCTTTCCGAGCCTGCATATTGAAAGCGTTCATCTTGTATTGTTCGATCTTTAGTTGTGTTTTGCTGAAGTCTTGCCTTTTTGTTTCTACATTTGCTTGGTCAATCCAGATTATCTTTTGATATATGCTCATTATCGAACAATATAAATATTCTACTTACCAAAATCTATGAATTTGTCACGAAGGACCTGTAATGAATTAAATGAATATTAAAAGACAATAATCTACCTAACAATCATGTTAGCAAGCAGTGTATAGCAAAACATATATAATTACATGTAATAGGCAGATCTGTTGAACTTAAGGTTAGATAACTCTTACATAAAATTAGTTGTAATATAGATCTAATAAAAAGATAAGACATATAATGTACTGCACACCACATGATCTCATCAAACCACGAAAACAATTACCTAAAATTATAGAAAGATAAGTTGCTATGTATAGATCACCAATAGAAATATACTTTCTTCTCCAACTTGCATCATTTTGTTCATCAATTAATTTAGTAGTAATTTATAATAGATATGTTGTTCTTGACTCAAGCGACCTCTATTTATCAGTAATTAACAAAAATGTATGCATTTATTGACTTCAATTTAGGGACTAAAAATTGCTGTACATATGATCTACCCGAATACTCTTCAAATCAAAATAATTTGATATTGTATATGTGCTACTTCAGGGTTCACAATTAGGGACCAAATATGATTGACGTACATATATTACTCAAGGGTTCAAAATTGGGGACCAAAGACAATTTACGTATACGTGCTACTTCAGGGTTCACAATTAGGGACCACAGACGATTAACGTACACATACTACTGCAGGATTCAAAATTAGGGACCAAAGAAGATTGAAGTATACATGCTATTTAAGGGTTAAAAATTACGGTCCAAAGACGATTTATGTAAGTACTACCTCATGGGTCAAAATGAGAGAATAAAGACGTCACGATTAATGTAAGACATACTACTTCAGAGTTAAAAAAAAACACGGATTAAATTTGATAGTTGTACGCATTATCTCATCTATGTGTTCTACCTAGACATGTTAACTATTTTAATCTTACCTTACAGATGATATGTGCAGTTTGTGTTTTTTCTTTTTCGATTACGGTTTTTAAATCTTTGAATGTAAAATCATTCTTCTCACAACATTTTTTTAGTCCTAGGTATTTATGCATCTCATCCGAGAATTTGTTGGAGGAATTAAGTCCCTTCCAAACTTTGTGTTCCAATCCAGAATATAGCATGAGATCACTAACTTCATCGATGCTATATTCCAGCGAGAGTCTTTGTATGTGACGATCAGTAGGACGCTGCTGTAAAAATTCATCGTTTGTTACTGAAAATAAAATTAAGAAATGTTCTTACCAAGCATGAAATAAATGTACAAATCTACGTACTCCGACTACGTACTACGTACTCCGACCTAAATCAATGTTGTTATCTTAGCTGATTTTACTTATCTTGTTTAGGTCCTATGGCTTTCCTGCTCCAATTTGTTTTTATAGATTATTTGACTTTGCAATCTTTTATCTATCTGCGTACTCGTGAAAAGTATTCCAGAAACGTGTCTTGCACACTCAATTCGCTATTTACGTTTATAGTATTTTCATATATATTAGTTTTAGAGTAGCATGTCATTAAATAAGTGTTTTGATTGGTTTGAAAAGATGGGGTTATTTTAGTATGTACTGAATCTAAAAATAGACGTCGTTCACAAGGCGCCGCATGCCGTTGTCATAAGGCGATGTTCTTTAAATGAGGCACATTTGGGTTATTTAAATTTATTTCCAATTGTTTGCCTTATTTTGAAAAAAATTAATATAATTTTCAATATCATATCAAAAATATTTGAATTAATTTACCCGGTGTGTAAAACCTGATTGAGGTTATTTCTTCATTAACCGACCAAAAATTCCGATCAATACTTAAATGGTTCAGTGGTTTCATCAAAGAACTTTAAAATATTTTCTAAATTATTGAAATATGATCAAATAAAAAACTTACCTGCCTAAAACATCCCTGCTCAAAAACCTACTTCCCCATCCCCCTGGTGAGCAGGGGGCAACAGACGTAATGTCTGGATAACAGAAGAGGGTTCCCGATATGGCTTAGATATCTCCACTGCCTTGAAGATAACTTGGGAAAGTGAAAGCCTAAGGGATATAACCCTGAAAGAAAATCCAGGTAGATGGAACTTGTGAGCAGGGTGAATGCAATCATCTATGGGAAGGATAACTCAGAAATAAAACCCAATCCAACAATGTGTAGGATTGGTGTAGGGTTACCAACCACACCCTGTAAAATATATATTAAGTTACTGAAACGTCAACAATTGAAAGTAGTAGACAAATTGTTGATGCCTTATGTTCAATAAGGGACAAAGAGGATAAGTCAAAGTAAAGCAAGCAACCTGAAAAATCAGATAGTTATGCAGATATGAGACGTACACATATAAAAACAAATAAAAAAGAATGACCAATGTGTAAGTTGTCCTCTGAAAATGTTAATATGATGTCATCTTTTGCTATGGCATAATTCTGCCAGAGTCATCACCAATATTAAGCAATGCTTTGTTTTACATTTTGCAGCACATTTTCATGCCGAAAAAAAAAGAAGTCATTTTGAAATCAATTATAAACGGAAAATAGTATTGTGTTGCACACGAAACCGCAATTGTAAACATCCCCAACTGATGGCAGAAACTATGCATATACAATATTTTCTCATTAGGGTACTATGTCATAACTTTGTCTTGTGGTGGTGGCCATGTTGGATTTCTGATCAACATAGAAAAGTACTAATGATCGTATCCTGTTGCAATTTCTTCACACCTGTGGTGTCTCATAAATGTTTTTATTTATAATTATATAAAATCATACCAATCATATCGCATAAAATATACCCTTTTCCAGCTGCCATACTAAAATGCTTAAACAAGTAAAAATGTCACCCACGTATCTCCTAAATGTTTTTCCATGTTCTCAAGTAATTTCAGAGAGAAAAAAATATTGGAATGTGAAAAGCTAACAAACACAACATACAATAGCGATTACAATACCGACATTGTTCAGGTTGATTCTGGTTACAAAATAAAATACGTAAAAATAAATTTAAAACAGAAAAACTGTTTGCCAGTCTTATTTTATCTGTTCTGACCACATCCTGCAATCTTTGATGACAATAGTTGAAATCAGTAAAATAATTGGTGCATGTGAGATAAAATGGAGATATTCATAAGCTGCGCAAAATAAAGTAACGTTATACTGGAGGTCTTACATAATACTCTTACACTACACGATAGCCTATGACATGCCAACCATCACACTTTACTTATATGTCGAAACTCTGGCTAAGAAAAATTAGGCTTTGTGTAGTTCAGTTTGTGTTTAAGAACTAGAGGCTCACATGAGCCTGTATCGCTCACCTGACATAACTAAGTCCTCTTAAGAATGTCTGCA
>MJUT01039727.1:93072-115098 GCA_002080005.1 Gigantidas platifrons
GGCCCTGGCAGCCATGTTGGATTTCCGATCTGCACCAAAATAACAAATTTTGTAGAGGACCTCCCAATGAACATTTCTGCCAAATTTGGTCCAAATCAGTTCTGTGGTTTCAAAGAACAAGAAGAAAGAATGAAAAGTTTACAGACGCGGACGACGACGACGAAGACGACGACGGACGCAAAGTGATGACAAAAGCTCACATGACCCTTTGGGTCAGGTGAGCTAAAAAGTAGGTTTAGTCCAGTTAAAGTTTGTGCTTAAGCAAAATTCGTCTTTATCGAGTTAAAGTTAGTGTTTACATAAAATTGGTCTTCTTCTAGTCAAGGTTTGTGCTTAAACAAAATTAAGCTTTATGCAGTTAAAGATTATGCTTAAACAACATTAGGCTTTGTTCAGTTAAAGATTATGCTTAAACAACACTAGGCGTTGTTCAGTTAAGGATTATGCTTAAGCAACATTAGGCTTTGTCGAATTAATGTGTGTCCTTAAGCAACATTAGGTGTTGTCCTGTTAAAGTTTTTGCTTAAACAAAATTAGGCTTTGTCCAGTTAAAGATTGTGCTTAAACAAAATTTGGCTTTGTCTAGTTACAGTTTGTGCTTAAACAACATTAGGCTTTGCTCAGCTAAAGCTTGTTTCTAACCACACTTAGGCTTGTCCAGATAAAGTTTGTCATTAAAGAAATTAGGCTTTGTCCAGTTAGAGTATGTATTTAAAAAAAATAGGCTTTGTCCAGTTAAAGTTTGTGCTAAAACAAAATTAGACTTTGTCCTTCTAAAGTTTCTGTTTAAACAAAATTAGGCTTTGTTCAGTCAAAGTATGTGCTTGAAAAAAAAATTAGGATTTGTCCAGTTAAAGTTTGTATTTTAAACAAAATTAAGATTTGTCCAGTTACATCTTGGTTTTGTACTGGTCTCTTTGTTCTTTATAAATTATAAATGTACATTGCCTGGACATTCTGGTTTACCTGTCTCATTATGAATGTACATTACATTGGACCTCCTGGTTTACAAGTCTATTTATAAATGTACATTACCTGGACATCCTGGGTTACAAGTCTAATTATAAATGTACATTACCTGGGCATCCTGGTTTACCTGTCTCATTGTAAATGTACATTACCTGGACCTCCTGGTTTACAAGTCTAATAATAAATGTACATTACCTGGGCATCCTGGTTTACCTGTCTCATTATAAATGTACATTACCTGGACATCCTGGTTTACATGTCTAATTATAAATGTACGTTACCTGGACATCCTGGTTTCCTGTCTCATTATAAATGTACATTACCTGGACATCCTGGTTTACAAGTCTGATTTTCCTGAAAAAATTAAGATGAGCATTTTAACATAGACTTAGAGCGGGTAATCATTCTACTCAACTCCATATAATTACTGAATTGGATATTTGATAACAAATAACGAAAATGGAGAATTGTGGATATATTCCACACAAGAGAGAGGTTATAAAAACCTGTGCAGAAGATGTAATTATCTGCAAAACAAGTTAGACTTACTTGTACATATCATTTTAGCACCAAATATATATAAATATGCAATATCTTCAAAGTGTCAATAAAAAGATTCCGAAGAGAAGATTTCTCTGTCACATTTCAGCAAAATATATTGTGAAATTTGTTTGATATTTGTTTTTCATATTTAAACCATTATCAAAATCCCTCTTATCTTGTATGTTCATTTATTGATTATGCATACACAGTACCAGAGAGATGGTCCATTGGTCCTATGCTTCACCATCTGTGATGATCTATTGATTCTTCATACACAGTACCAGATATATGGTCATTCGGCTCGACATTGCAACATATATGATAATCTATTGATTCTTCATACACAGTACCAGATAGATGGTCCATTGGTTTTATATTTCAACAGATATGATAATCTATTGATTCCTCATACACAGTACTAGATAGATGGTGAATTGGTTTTATATTTCAGCAGATATGATAATCTATTGATTGTTCATACACAGTACCAGATAGATGGTGAATTGGTTTTATATTTCAGCAGATATGATTATCTGTTGATTCGTCACACACAGTACCAGAGAGATGGTCTATTGGTTTTATATTTCAACAGATATGATAATCTATTGATTCTTCATACACAGCGCCAAAGAGATGGTCCATTGGTTTTACATTTCATCAGAATATATATCATTAAACCCTACTCGTAATTAGACAATATCAATATACTAAACAAATATCCTTTCTGGGTTACTATTCATTATACTAATACATTGTGTGTGCGTTACTACTCATAATAACAATATACCGGAAGTGAGTTACTACTCATAATAACAATATACCGGAAGTGAGTTACTACTCATAATAACAATATACCGTTTGTGAGTTACTACTCAGTATACGGTTTGTGAGTTACTACTCACTCTGAAATATAATATATCCTGGCTAATAAAGAAACATCGTGTTATTGCCATAACTTTAAGCTATTCTTTGTCATGCATACACAACTGACCTTTTCTGCTAACCAGGATAACAACACACCTTTTCCCATCTCAATGTGATGTGAGGGACACCTCCAGATACCACCAAGTATTCTTTCCTCTTCTAATGGAAGAAAGCAAGGATCGTATGGTGAACTACAGCATACTTTTACCCTTAATGATCCTACGTCTACTTCTGTCCTACCACTACTAGTGTTGATATACAGCCGACTTATCTTGTGTAGAGCAGATATCAAACATTCACGAATACTAGACGCAAGATCACTGATGATCAATACTCTGTTTCTAACATGTACAAGGCGGATGATTATATGTTCATTTTCACATTGAACATACATATCAAGCGACGGGTCTATTGTGAAAACAGCAGATTTATGGAACAGCATAAGTTCATTGGTTTCTCCATAGGTCTTCACCCCCCATATAGCTAAACAATAGCTGATGAATCTGAAGGATAAGGCTGGTGGTATAATTGTACCATTCATATCAAAGACTATCGCTATATTTCTCTGAGAGAAGTCAGGAGACTGAAGATATCCTGTATTATCTAATTTACGTATCATACTTGCTACGTAGTAGTAATCTATTGGTATACGAATGTGGCAGTACGGATCATATTGCTTAGGTTCTACCAAGATATCAAGATGTGTCATAACTGCTAAAAGATAGTCTTTTTCCTTCTTTGAGTATTTTTTATTTTTCCATATTTCATCAATATCGTGTTTCAAGATAATTCCTTTCCTTTCCATTATGTTCAATACTTGTTCTTTTTTTCTATCTCCCTTGCAGAAAATATTGTCAGTAATAATGGACTTGAAGACATCAATCAGATGTGTTGGCATAAGTATGATATGCTGATCCAAGTTTAATTCATCAAAATATAGAATTGTACCAACGGCGTGTTGGAATTTGAGAAAAACTGTCAATTCGGGGTCGGTTAATGGACGAATAGCCTGTTGAGAGTTTATTTTCTTAATATCATCCACAGTAATCAAAGAAACTCCTTGACGGACTAGGGCTGCAATCTCTAACTCTAGTGGCAGGAAACATTTTGGTAGTTTTTGACCCCATGTTGGTTGATGCTTGGCTTGTTGAATAAGAGTTTTCTTTATTTGTTCCATTTCAGGATCATTCTTGTCTGTAGCGTTGACAAATATTTGATCATCGATGACCAAATGTGATGCTACTGGAGTACCTTCAAACATTTTCTTGATTTCACTGAAGATCTCAAGTCGTTTATTGCTTACAGCACTCTGTCAAAAAGAAGAAACTTTTGATAAATAAGCGTGGTAAGTATCGAAAAGTGACGCGCTAACACTTACCAGATCATTAGGATGTTAAAATAAAGATGATAAAACGTTATATAAAAATAGTCACACACTGTCAACAAAAGATACTTTTCTAGACAGACCTTATCCTCATGCCCAGAATAACGTCCCAGAACACGGTCTATAACATACTCCTCAGACCTTATTCTCATGTTCAGATTAATTTTATAATTACCAACACACAACCTATAACTTACTACATATACCATATTATCATTATCAGATTAATTTACACACACACACTGCCCGTAACTTACTCCTGGACCTTCTCATCATGTTCAGACTGGCTTACACACACACTGCCTGTAACTTACTACTCATACCTTATCATCATGTTCAGAATAGCTTACACACACACTGTCTGTAACTTACTCCTGGACCTTATCTTCATGTTCAGATTAACGTACACACACACTGCTTGTCACTTACTCCCCAGACCTTATCATCATGTTCAGACTAGCTTACACAATATACTGCTTGCAACTTACTCATCAGACATTATCCTTATGTTCAGACTAACTCATCAACACTCACTGCCTGTAACTTACTCCCCAGACATTACCATCATATACAGACTAACTTACATACACACATTGCCTGTAACTTACTCCTTAGACCTTATTCCCATGTTCAGACTAACTTATCAACACACTGTCTTTAACTTACTCATAAGACTTTATTGTCATGTTCTGCCTAACTTACCAATACACAATGCCCATCATCGACTTATACATTGTACTTTAATAACTTGATGGATATCATGAAAATCAGAACTCACCGCTTCTATTTTATCTTTGTGTGTCAAAATAACCATGATTTTAGGATATCCTTCTCCACTACCTTTGCAGTAGCTGACTATTGTATTGATCCAAAATCTGACATAATCTGGAAAACAAAAGTAGGATGATAAATAAATACTGGAGACACTTTAGAGTCTGTACCTCTCCTTAGAGTTATAATGTCTATAATATGTACTGATGATTTATTATTATCAATAGTATATCAAACTTCGTGGATCACGTGTATTGCATCAAATGTATGTATATTAGTCATCAGGCTTTTAAATGTAACTCCTTCTTAATTTGATAGTTTTGGATATTAACCATATCCAGCTTAATCAATCATCACGTGACTTTGATGACATATGCGCCAACATTATAGGTGTAATTTAAATTAACAAAGAATGCACGGTGATTGAACTTAAAATCGCAATTAAAAAAATCTGCTCAATATAAAAAAATGTTGCTGATATCCACATAATCTTGAAATGTTTATCGATAAGAAAATGTTATTTGTATCAGTTTAATTCAACGAGAAAATACTTCCAAATCAATTTTTAAAAAGTGCATAAAAACCTTGATAAAAGAATGTAGGAAAAAAAGTCACGGAAAAAAAAGTCACGGATAAAAAGTCACAGAAAAAAAAGTCACAGGAAATAAAGTCACAGTTTATATTTTTAATGAATCATATCAAATTGCAAATGTTAAAAAAATGTTTAATCATTTATTTTTTTACTCAGTTTCATATCATTTCATATTTATATAATATTTAAAAAAATCTTGAAATTATATTTGTTTTTTTTTATGTCTGTAAAGTTCAAAATTAAAAAAATTATGAAATATTCAAATTTAATTTTAAACTTGCATTTCATATTTAAAAAAAAAATACATGTCAAAGAAATTTTTAGTTATTATTTTTTAAAAACAAGGAAGTATTAAATTTCTTAAATGTTTTTCAACAATTATCACACACACCATGTTGAGAAATACAAGTAATTTATGCAAAAAGAGATTCTAATAAGACAATCATGGTTAATGATTCTTGAATTTCAGGGCATAGAATAAAGTCAGAAAAAAGTCACAATTAACACTTGATCAAACAAATATTCACGAGAAAAAACCCTGAAAATTAAATACCCTATAATAATATTCCATAAAATATAACCTACTTGTGACCGTTTTCCTAAAAAAATATTGTGACTTTTTTTCCTGTGACTTCTTTTCTTGTGACTTTTTTTCCTGTGACTTTTTTTCCGTTTACCCGATAAATCATGTACAATCCCCATTAATTTACGATAATTTATAAATTCAGTCGTTGTAATTGTCAAATTTGATCAATAAAATTAATATGAAAAAAAATGTTGCTGATATCCTGTAGAAGCTGAATAATTAATCTTTCCGAAAATCGAGGTCCTAACAGTTTAAATTGTGTTCATATGACTTCCAATTTGATTTGAAAATGACCAATTTTTAAAGATCGATCAAGAAAAATCCAACATGGCGGAGCTGACCGGAAGTAGTGTTCATGTTTAATAGTACGTGGATTTGATAGATTATACATGTAGATCATCTATTTCACTCATTTATTCATTATTCTTTAAAAATATTCCACCTGATTAAAAATATTTCATGTCAAGAAGTGTGCATTTTCCTCTTGAGCAATTTTGTGGACACTCCGATAATAATGTTTGTTTGTAATTTTTAGCACTTGGCTTGATTCTGTCCTGTCAAATGTGAATTGAAAATTTTCTGGATTACAGATATTTTTTTATTACAATTATATAAATTGTTTGGAAAAGTAAAGGTCCACACAGAGGAGTACAATACATCATAATTAATTATGTACACAAAGTCATAAATATGTCAGAACCCCCCGTTGCGAGTATTTCCTGTATAGGTAAATAATATCAATTCACACACTTTTTAAATAATAATTCGACCAGTAAAATTGACAACAAATATACAAAAATGTAGCATTAATCGATTTTGGCTATCCTGTTAAATAAAAACTACATTTTTGTACAAAAGCAAAACCTTTTATTAACAAAAAAACAAACAACAAAAAGGGGGAGACGACAAAATGAATAGGCATCCCGATTTTGGCCATCCTTTCCAACTCTTAAACACTTATTTAGCTTTCCAATCGTTTGTAACTTCGAGCATAGGTATTTAATTTTCTAAATCTTCACTTTTCGCTGTGCAATCTGAATGCTTAATAATTTGAACCTATTTTGTCTTAAATGGAAAAATTTTAATAGTAATTTTCACATTTTAATGTAAAAGTTACATTAAATAATTCATCTGAATAATATCTTAACTCTCATATTTGTTTTCAGATAAATGAATTCACTGATTAACTGAAAAAAAATGCATTTTAAATGTTATATCAGTACAATATATGATCAGAGCTGGGACTATAGTCCCAGATCAGAGACATATTATTTTATATGTTTCTGATATGAACGCGTACGGGTTATCGAAAGTTAGATCATAATTAATTGCAGAGTTATCGAACCTAATTATGACCGTAATAGTTGCATATGTTTCGGTGAAGGCCATAAAATTGTATATTGATTGTCCATAATACGGAGAGTTCACGCTATGGTGTTTAACGCCACTTTCAACAATATTTGAGTTACATCGTGGCGGTGGGGGAAACGGAATACACAGAGAAAACCACCAACCTGCGGCAAGCAACTGACAATCTTTATCAGATAATGTTGTATCGAATACACCTCACCATGAGTGGCATTCGAACTCACAACTTTAGTGGTGATAGGTATTGATGGCATAGATAGTTGTAAATGCCACTACAATACGTTCACAACCCCAACGTCCCCATTCATAATAACACTTCAGATGAGAGGTGATCATTCGTTTTGTTGATATAGATGGAATTGCTGAACATCACTGTCTAAACTTTCTTTTCTGTGTTTTCAGTTGGCATGATCAGTAATATCCTGCATCAAGGAGATAGTAAATTTGTATTTAAAGTAAAATATAATTTTATCATGTAATCGTGTGATTTTGGGCACTCAGTGTCATTCTAGAATAGTACATTATACAGCTTTCCTGGTACCCGATTCATGTTGAGTATATGGTAAGAAAAAGGAACAGTCTAAACACGGATGTGAAAGAAAACACACTTAAAATGGTGTTTGTTTCTTCTCTTTGTAGCATAATTTGGAGGTTCTTTCGATGTTTCAACATTACAGAATAACAACATTATATACATTTATTGTAAACATAAATGACTTGCACACGATATAAAACAGTCCAGAACACCTTGCCACATTGACACACTTTTATAGCTATTTTAAAGCCTGTTCAAATAAATAAATACTATACTGTATAATATGTATATACTGGTCATATTTCGTGTCATGTTAGAATAATTAAACATCATATGTATAAAAAAAATATTACCTCTTTGTGATTTAGCTCCACCCTTTCCTGGAAGGTACTGTTCAAAGGTACACAGTTCATCTAGGGTCCTACTACCATCCAAGACTAGCATATATATTGCTCTGTACGTAAGAAAAGTCTGATGGGTACTGTAGAACACATCTCGTCCACCAAAATCCCAAATCATTACTGGAACTATTTTTCTCTGGTGTAATTTGTTCTTGCTGACTTTCCATGACTTATACAAGAATTGTTCCTGTGTTACTGATATTGTGATCTCATTTACACACTTTTTTACTCTAAAGAACGACTTGAGTGTAGCAAGTATGCCTGAGTTTCTAACAACGCTGGCAGCACTAGGTACCTGCACCTCTTTGTTTTCTTGATCACACAGTGATGATTGTTCCAGCTTCCTTAAGGCCCCAGCAGCAGTAGGGACAGACACCTCTTTGTTTTCTGGTTCATGCAGTGATGCTTGTTGCAGTTTACTAAAGTTCCCGGCAGCTGTAGGGACATACACGTCTATGTTTTCTGATGCATGCAGAGAAGATTCTGTGAGATTACTTAAGAGTCCGGCGACAGGAGTGTCAGACACCTCTGGATTAATTGGATTCATATCTTGCCTCAGAGATCTACTAACTATGACATCATCCAATATAAATTCTGCATGGAAAAGAAAAATATACACTGGTTGGTTATATGCTTTAACAATTCTGACAGGAATATGCCACACCTATTACATATAATGTTGAAAAACAACACACAAATTAAAATAAATCCAACTACAAATATGAAAGAAAATGGACCAGTTATGTATGCTATATTCTCTGTTGTTAATATATATGAAAGCTTTATTTCAAATATTTTGAAATCATATTCTTCCATATTTCAGGTATTGTTTGTCTGGTTACAGAACTGTATGGTTGTTTTTTTTTTTAACTCATCTGATTTATTAAACTTATCTGAAATGTTGATTTTCAAGGACTAAAAATTAATTTTCATTTCACAATGCTCTGAATAGAACCAGCTGCCATCCAAGATACAATGTTTATTCCTGATTCTTATATTATCCCAATTGCAGCCTACCTTAAATCTTAGACTCCAATTACGTTGAAATTATAGAACCTAAAGCTGAGATATCGTATCCCCCCTAAGGAAAACTTGAATCTATATATCACAATGATTAATGTCCGTTTGGACATTTATGCCATTAGACCTCACAAACCACTTGGTCTATCTTTGTGTATATTTGGTTCTGTATAACACAATGATGATGCATGTCATTCACAACATCATCTCCATTACCAGTATGTCATGGAAGGATTAAAAACATTTTCCCTTCTGCAGTATATATGCTTTACTGTTTAAACACAAGCGTGTTTCATACGCTGTAGAACCTGAAGTCTGTACAAGATTGAAACTCATTTAACAGAGATAATTCATGCTAAATACAGTTGGGTCTTTTATCTCTATTTCCATTTTTTATCCATTGAAGTATATTCTTATTTAATATTTTTCCACCTATTTAACACTATCATCTATTTGGGTTATTTGTAAATAATTCGCTGCAAAGTAACAATCGACAATTACTAACCTTGTTTACCACTCAGCCATTCATCTATCTCTCGGTCAATAAATGCAAGAGCAGTATAAAGATCTATGCCTTCAGTTGATATTCTGACTTTCGTTGGCCCTTTTCCCACAAGAAATCTTGCTATTGTTGTTTTACCCGTCCCTTTTTCCCCCAGTAACATAGCACGGGCTTCAAACTGTGGGTAGCTTTCTTCTTTTATTAGATTGGCGTACACAGCTGCAGATTGTTTATTGAGTTGTTTCTCCTCCATGGGTATACCTACAATGTATTAAGTATATTTGTGAACACAGCTGCTGATTTCTTGGCAATGTCTCATAACTCCAATTATTCCAATGCAATGAAAAACAAAAAAACACGACACTGTCGAAACAGTTCCAAGATATAATTGAAAAATGACACAACGAGGAAAACTCGACACCATAACACACTTGATTTAAGTGTAAAATTTACTGGATGGGTACAGGCACTTCAATAAAAAGTTGCAGGCTTAAACTAGTTTGATGGGCCAAGTTCCCTGTATAAAGGGATTGATGATAAACTTGCCTTAACTGTCACCTTGAATTATCAGGGACATGCTATAAACAGTGAGCTTAATCTCTCCAGTAGTATCGAACAAGCTTTTGAAAGATCATATGGAGAGCCGATTGCATAACCACGTCCTAATCCTAACCTTAACCCTCGCCCTAACCCTAACCCCCTAGGTGAAAAAGTATTTATAATTAAATAATAGGTTTATATGATCTACAATAAAAATGTATCGAGGGTAATAATTTATCAAATATGTATTATTGTAACACCTGTCGTTATAATAGACTGTATTGAACATAATAAACAATTGAACCGTTAAAATTGTATTTTGTCGTGCATTGTTTTGGTAAATGTCCCCGTCATAGAATGTATTGTACTTAATAAACGGACGAAATCGTTAAAACGACTATTGTATATTGTCAAGCACTGTCGGGTCTTTACTATAGAGTTAATTATACCTAATAAATCATACGAACGAAATAGTGTCGTTGTGTTATGTTCAGAGTTACTTTCCTTTGAATACGCTAAACCCTACTGGAAACGTATAATTTTGGGTGGGTGGGCGTGCGTGCGTGTGTGTGTGTGTTTAAATACTTATTAGTATGGTTTACGCCAACATAATGTAATATTGTATTTTATTGCATATCAGAATAAAAACCATACATTTAATTGGCTGAACAGTCTACACGTGACCTTCACTATCCCACGGTATACATTTGAATGCTGATCGACCGGTCCAAAAGCCGTGTATGGACTAGTATTACTGGTCAATAAACGGTTTTTGGACCGGTCGTGCATTTATTGGGATTGAATTACACTCAGATTATATAAGACACTTTTAAATATGTGTGCCATGGTATAATCCAAAATTTATATTTAAAATGTTCTTTTAATCATATCTGAAATAGTTATTGTTTTGTTAGTAATATATGGTGTTTATAATATTGTAAACTATCATTACTTTGTTTTTCAAATAAAATACTTAGATTTTAAAATATTTCAGAATTTAGGGAAAACCGATATTTAACAAAGGGAGAATACTCTATAGGTTTTACACATGATAAATAAATAAATGAATTTACAATACTAATTTCGATCTCACAGGTGCATACAGTTTTATTATCTTCAATATCTATTTCAAGAATTTATCATTTTACCTAGTTTATTTTTGTCCTTATGTAGCTGTTCAAAATATAACAAATAAAACCAAAATTGAATAAAATAAAATAAAATTATATTATAAATCTTTTAACATGTGTAACATGGTATAATCCAAATTATAAATTCATTAATTTTGTTTTAATAATATAAAAAATTAGTAATTGTTTTGTCTGAAATATATGTTGTCTTTAATATTGTAAAATATAATTTTTTTGTTTTTCAAATAAAACATTGAGATCTCAAAATATATCAGAAGTTTGGAAAATTATGATTTAACACAGAGGGAGAATACTCTGTAGGTTGAAATATTTCTGTGCAATTAAATAATCCTGTTCTTCAATGCAATAAACACAATAGTTACTGATATGGAGGGCAATATCAGGATATCCAGACTGCCCTTGGGTCATGGTACGGACCAGTGGAAATGATATTGCCTTCGCCTCCAGCTCAGGCAATATTTTTTCCACGGATCCGTACCACGACCATTGGGCAGCCTATATATCCCGATATTTCCCGCCATATCAGTAACTATTATATAAATATAAATTGTATACATATTTAGGTATGGATATCAGATTAATTTTTCATTTGGTTAAAAGTTCAGAGATTACATTGATTTGTTCTATATGGAAATTGACTAAATAGAGCTAGATGACGCATTGAAAATAAATATCGTTATTGAGTTAAAAAGATAACAAGATAACAAATTGTTTCAGGCTAGATGTGACATTTTACCGAGTTTAGTTGCATTTAGATGACTCAATCCCAACTGAGAACTTTTATTGGTAATTTGTACATTTTAAAAACAATTATTATTGGAATTACTTTTTTCGGCAATTTGTATCTTTTTAAAACAATTATTAGAATTGAGATCCGTTAATGTTGGAGGTCGGAGGTGGTAAGTCGTTTTAAAACCCTTACAGGTTGACAGTCGTCTCCTGGAAGACCCAAGGTCTCAGGCCAGATTCGACCTTTCTGGAGCCTCAATATTATGGTATATTTAATCTGTCACAACATTTAGGTCATTAACAGTATTGGGACATTCTCACTAAAATAGTGTATTTTGCTTGCAGCCTACATTAAAGATTATCCATGACGAATTTAAAATGGATATTAAAATATATGGTCAATACATATTTTACCATTATGGTAGTGCCCTCAGGGGTTCATACAAATATTTTAATCAACATTAGATGTAATTTTATTACAATAATACATATTTGATAAATTATTACTCTCGATACATTTTTATTGTAGGTCATATAAACCTATTATCTAATTATAAATACTTTCTTCACCTAGGGGGTAGGATTAGGGTTAGGGTTAGGGTAGGGGTTAGGGTTCATGGTTAAGGTTAGGGTTAGGACGTGGTTATGCAATCGATTCTCCATAGGATCTTTCAAAAGCTCGTTCAATACTAGTCTCTCCCTACTTGATTGACGGGTTACTTGAACTAAATTTTACTTCACTAATGCAGACAGTGGTCAATACAAGCTTATTCAATAGTATCACATTACTGAAGTTTAACAATCAATTTTCATTCACGACAAAAAATGATCATTATTTTACTTTGTAGGTGTTCTCGATACATTATTTTGCTACTTATACTAGATGTTCAGTGGGTTAAGTCTGTGTCTCTCACCTGTCATTTTGTTTTGACAAAACTGTATATTAGAGAACATTCCATATGTGTTTTCTCCGAAATATCAATTAATTTGACCAAATGGTCTTACAACAGATTTTTTCAATTGAACAATGGTAAACAAGAGCTGCATATGGCGGTCATATTAGCTGTATCATCGGCACGAAATACAGCATACATCATTCCTACCATGTAACAGTTCATTGTGCCTTGAGGTCCCAGAAGATGTTTGTTTATTTCAGACAAATAGAAACACGAATTACCAATGGCGACCATGTTTTTGTTCAATCGAGATGAAATCTTATATAGGACCTTCCATGGATGTTTACCTTAAAATTTTGATTTATTTGGCCAAATAGTTTCAGAGAAGAGATTTTAATGAATCGACCAACCAGAAAGAATAATTGCTTATAGTGGTCATGTGTGTTAACGGATCAGAACGAAATGAACAATCTTTATAGAGGATTTTCCATAGATGCTTCCTACTAAGCCTTGGGTCATTTGGCCAATCGGCTTCACAGACGATTTTTAGAAACTTAGCAAACAGAAACAATAATTGCCCATGGTGATTGGGACGAATAGAATAATCTCTATACAGGCCCTTCCATAGATAGTTCCTACCAAGTTTTCGGCTCATTTCGCCAAGCGGTTTCAGAGAAGAATCTTAGAAATTGACCAACCAGAAATAAGAATTGCCTATGGTGGCCATGTTTGTTAATGGTTCGGGACAAGATGAGCAATCCTTATAGCAAACCTTCCATAGCAGCTTCACACCAAGTTTCGGTTCATTTGACCAAGCGCTTGCAGAAACAAAAAATGCCTATGTTGGTCATGCTTGTCAACGGATTGAGACGAATTGAACAATGTTGATAGAGAATAGTCCATAGAGGTTTCCTACCAAGTTTTACCTCATTTGGCAAAGTGGTTTCCGAGGAGAATATTCAAATGGGAAAAGTTAAGATAACGAATGACAGACGACGGACGCCAAGTGATGGCAAAGGCTCACCTTGCCAAAGAAAAATTATTGAATGTTTAACAATTTAACTGTAAAGGAAACACCATAGCATTATAAAGTGATCACCATTTTTACCAATTAATCACTTTGGAATCGGTAATAGTAATAAATGTATCAGTACTGACCGCACCTGACAATATGGATCTACCGATCTTGATTAAGCAGTCATTTTCCGTACACAGGTAATTTTTCCTTTTCATAACGGTTACCGTTGAATCCAAGCTTGACCGCACAAATTTGTATGAAATTAGTTCTGCCAGAATCTAATTGCATAGAGCATTTGTTCAAACAGGAATATATTCCACTAGAACAAATGTGGCATGGTTCACATTGACATGAATTAAAGTTTCTATGTTTGTTTTCCGAAAGGAAATAAAAACAACGGGGGTTTCGCCTGCAAAAAAATGAGTTCTACTTTCACAATGTTTAAAGCATGCAGCTTAATTTGCTTTAATTTTTTACCTTATCTGCCCCAGTATAAACTTAGTAAAGATAGAGTCACTTCCAACTAGTATCTCTGGGCACAGCTAGAACTCGATGAAAAGTATGAAGTCAATAGAAAATTGTTACGGACCTTGGACCTTCATAATTTGAAATATGTATATATATATATCTAAAAAATGTCAAACAAAATCTAATTCAAATCTAATTAAAATTGACCATCATATAAAATATATTTGAGGCCACTTTTCGGAGAACAAAGTACCATATTGATAAAAAAAATATATATATATTTGATGCTATTTTTCGGTGAACAAAGTACCAAAATGTAACGCCACAAACTCCTGGTATCAAAACTAACTATTTTTCGCATACAATCCGTATATACCTATATTAATGGATTACAACTTTTATTTCAAAGATCTAAGAAATATCAAACAAAATCGAATTAAAATTGACCATCATATACAAAATCTCTGTTGCTACATTTCGGTGAACAAATTACCAAAAGGATTGAAAATCAAAGTAACGCCACAAACTCAAAACTAACAACTTTTACCGACGCTGGGATACAATTTTATTTGAATGTTCAACGCGACTTTCGAAACTCCTTTTGGACGATGGCTCATACCAAAAGAGAGATCTCGAAAAAATATTTTCGGATTTGCTCAAAACCAGTGAAGAAAAACTCTCGACAGACGATTTCACACACATATGCCGTCGTCTAGATGAAATTCCAAAATTAGAAGACACAAAATTTTCGAAGAAACGAGACACAAAGTTTAAAAGGGATGGAATCAAACCCAAAACTCCAATTGATTCCACCGAGGACACAGTGGTGAGGAAGACGCGTACACGACGTTTCAGAAGGAAAACGAAAGCAGAGAATAAAAAATATAACATGGTTGTAAATTTTTCCAGTAAACCCCTAAATTCAGCCGAATCATCGTTGCTTTCTAAGGGTTTAAATTTTTGTTCAAATCCTCTTAAAATAAATGTTCGTGAACTCGATGAAGACCTGGATCAATTTGCACGACGCCTTAGAATTAATGAATATTTTCATTCAAAGAAAGAAACCAGTGAAGACCTATCAACAGACGAATCGGACGTAAAGGATGTCAATGATATTCCTAGATTTGTCAACAAAAGTAATTGAATCCCTAAACCTAGCAAAATACCAGGCTAGAATCGGTCATTGACCTAATTAGGTCAGATATCAAACACAATGTTGACGTGCATGTCCCAAAGACTGACAACTTAATACAGGCAGAAAGATCAGCCCTTAGGGATTTACAGGAAAGATATGATATTATTATCAAACCAGCAGATAAAGGGAGTGCAGTAGTAGTCATGGATAAAACGACATATTTACAAGAAGCAGAAAGACAACTGTCCGACTGTCGATTCTACGAAAAATTAGATTCTGACCCTACACTGGATTTTGCGCAGAAGATCAAAAGAGCCATAGAGGCTATGCATGTTCGTGGCCACATAGACGATAATACCATGGTGTACCTTACTCCTGAAGATCCCAAGCCAGGCCGTTTCTATCTGCTACCTAAAATTCACAAGGAAAACAACCCGGGGAGACCGATTGTGTCAGCCAATGGTCACCCAACTGAAAACATATCGGAATTTATTGATTTTCACCTTCGGCCGTTCGTTGAAAACCTTCCATCACACATCAAAGATACTACCAACTACTTGATAAAAATGGAACATTTGACCCTGGATGTAACTTCCCTCTACGCGAACATTCCCCATGACGACGGAATTGCCACATGCAGAAAAATATGGGAACAACGAACAGTTCAAGAACCTTCGACAGAATGTTTAGTGGAGATGCTTACACTGGTTCTTAAAAACAGCAATTTTACTTTTGACGGATACCACTATCTTCAAATAAATGGGACAGCTATGGGAACCAAAAACGCACCAGCCTATGCCAACATTTTTATGGGGGACCTAGAAGAACGATTACTCCTCTCGTTACTTAAGCATCCTCTTTCATGGTTCCGGTTTATAGATGACGTTGATATGAAGTGGACACATAGTGATAAAGAGCTTGATGATTTTTTCGAACATGCCAACAGTATCCATCCGTCTATAAAATTCACACACGAAGTATCGAAAACCAAAATATCCTTTCTTGATGCTACCACCACGGTCAAGGAGGGCAACGTGAAAACTGATTTATACTCTAAACCCACAGACAAACATCAATACCTTTCACCCGGTAGTTGCCATCCTAAGCACTGTTTTAAAAGTATCCCATTCAGCCAAGCCATTAGGGTAAAACGAATATGCTCCACTGTTGAAACCACCAAGCACAGACTAGGAGATTTACGCCATCATTTGAAGAGACGGGGATATAATGACAGAGTTATAGAGAGTGGGTTTTCAAAGGCCAGTGAAACTAACAGAAATGACCTCCTGGAGTACAAAGAAAAACAGATCAACAACCGAGTTCCTTTTGTCCTCACTTACCATCCTTTTTTAGAGAAAATTTCATGTATCGTCCGTCATCATTGGAAAGAAATTGAAAAAAGTGAAACGCTGACCAAGTTGTTCCCTGATCCACCCGTTGTAGCGTTCCGGCGACCTAAAAGCATCAAGGATGCACTGGTCAGAGCTGCAGTATCTAGACCTTCATCGACGGTCGGCCAGTGTAAACCATGTGGTGACATGCGTTGCAAGTGCTGTCTCCAATTGCAACACGCACAAGTGTTCCATAGCAAGACGACAGGAAAGAAGTATAAGATATTTTGCAATGTCAATTGCAAAACACCTAATGTGGTTTACCTCCTTGACTGTCACGTCTGCGGGTCGCAATACGTAGGAGAAGGTGTCCAACCATTCAACAAAAGAATGAATGGGCACAGAAGTGACATTGCGAAAAAGACGCTCTTGTCCGTGAGTCAACACTTCGTGTCGCCGAAACACTCATTGACAACAATCCAAGTTGGAAAGGAAATCAAAGAAAAAAAAGAGAGAGAGTTTGGATCCGCGAGTTACAAACATTACATCCGGAGGGCATAAACAAAAAGGCCTAAATTTTTGTTGTTTTTTAACTTTATAACCAGTGCCTGGTCATTAGCTAGTTGGTAAATTTCATCACTACATTTTCTCATTGGTTTCATATTCTTAATAAATTAGTGTACATATATATTTGAATAATATTAAGTATAAATTTCAAGATTATGATTTTTACGTCACGATAACTGATGGTCACGTGACAATTTTTCAAATCACATTTCAGACGCTGATGAAGCTTGTCGGTCAAGAGAAATATCCGTCAATTTGACTCTAATTATAGTCTTTTTGTAGACTTGTAGTTATTTTTGTTATATTTTAGCATCTTTTTTGATGTTGTTGTGCTACATTTTAGACGTTTTTTTATTTATTATCATTGTTTGTTTGCACAGAATCGCTAACACTTGTTTCCGATCCGACATCCCGTAGGTTCATACGTTGGCTACTTTTTCAGATGTTTATTTATATATATATATATATCCTCAGATCAGATTACATATATATATACGTCTAAAATGCATCACAACAATATGAAAAAATGTGTTAAAATATAACAAAAATAACTATAAGTCTACAAAAAGACTATAATTATAATCAAATTGGCGGATATTTCGCTTGACCGACATGCCTTATCAGCGTCTGTAATCTAATCTGAGGATGATCAGATTGTCACGTGACCATCAGCTATCGTGACGTAAAAATCATAATCTTGAACTATATATTATTCAAATGTGTATGTACACTAATTTATAAACAATATGAAAACAATGAGAAAATCTAATGATGAAGTTTACCAACTAACTAAGGACCACGCTCTGGTTAAAAAGTTAAAAAACAAAAGATTTAGGCCTTTTTGTTTATGCCCTCCGGATGTAATGTTCGTAACTCGCGGATCCAAAAACTCTCTCTTTTTTGTCTTTGATTCTCTTTCCAATTTGGATTGTGGTCAATATATATATATATCAACTGATACAGATCTATCTACAGAGATATATAAAATTATAAATTCAACTCACCAGTTCTTCTTTCGTGACAATCCTGCAATGGTCAATACAAAGAAAACTATGAAAATTATGAAAAGAAACAGCGTTGGTCAACAATTCCACCAATATCAACAATGTGAACTATCACCTTTCAGGTTAACTGAACATAAAAATAAACATGATATCTGATGTTTGAAATCCATGTCCTGGTTTGGAACAGAAACAAAAAAGAAGGGGTTCAACTGATTAATGAGATCAAGATCATCCCTCTTGATAAATGGGTCTCCAGCGAGCAATGCATTTATAAATAAACGTGTCCGCTTAAGAAGTTCACAAAAATGAATGAGAACAATCAACATAAACATGGACAGTAGAATAACGGGTTCACTGGATCCTCAGATTTAACTGACTACTAGCTAGGTAGACACTGTTGGTCAAAGATAACTATTATTAGGATAAAAACAAAAAAAATAACTGACATTTTTATCATTTTAATATCAATTAGTCATGAACATATAAGGAAATGAATGCTCTTCATAGGAAACCAGAATATACAGGACACCAATCTGTTGGGAACAAATAAAATTAGTATAAAATAGCAAGCTTTATTGATGACCTTCCATAGATCCTTCAAACCGAGTTTAGGTTCATTTGGCCAAGCGTCTTAGAGAAGAAGATTTTTTTTAATTTGACCAACAAGAAACAAACATTGCCTTATTGGTTGCCATAGTTGTAAACAGATCAGGATGAAATGAACAAACGTCATTGAGAACCTTCCATAGATGCTTCCTACAAAGTTCTGGTTCATTTTGCTAAGCTGTTTCAGAGGGGAAGATTTTTTTTTAATCGATCAACAGAAACAATAATTGCATATGGCGGCCATGTTTGTTGATGGTTCAGGGCGAAATGAGCAATCTTTATAGAGGACCTTCCATCGATTCTTCCTATCACGTTTTGGTTTATTTAGCTCTGTCCAGAAAATCATTGTTATGGGCACAAACCTAAGAGCAACGTACGAGTTGTGAAATGTAAACTCCATACGTTGGTGATGCTGGAATATTGCTACTGAGGAAAGGGAAGTTGACTATTGGAAAGGTGAAGTAATCACATTTGACGTAGAGTTTTGTCTTTAATCTTCCTCTGCTGTCGATTTCAATGTGAATTACAAAGTCAGAAGCAGACTTTTTAGTATCAGTTGTATCCTTTTCTTCAAGCTCATTTCGATAGATGAAATGCAGATAATCACTGACATTTGGACCCAATATACTCTTGTCTTGCATAAGGTTGAACAACTATTTCAGAAGGAAGCTTCATATCAAATACAATGACATTTCCCTTTCCGGTTGTTGAGAATACTGTGCTCATTACCACTGCAGTTTAAGCATAATTTAGACCTCAGGGCTTTAAGCCGACAGACCGTGGAAATATTGTTTTCTACTAGCTTCAACAAGTTATGAAATGAAGATTTCTCTCATACAAACTTGTATTTCCATTTTTTATTATTGTTGTTGCAGTGGGTTCTGAGCAGATTTAGCTGTGATCTATTATAAATATATACCTATTATCCCTATCAGCATAAATTAATAATGGCCGCCATTGTGGATGAAGGTCAGGGATGTCCGATATAATTTTGAACAGAAATCCCCAAAGAGCTACTTTATCCTAGTTCAAATTAAATTTCCTCTGTGGTTTCAGGAGATGTTTTCCAAAGTAGTTTTTCTTCCAAAAACAGCATAATTTGTAAATTTTGGACAAAACTCAACAAAGCACATTATGCTTCAGACAAACCTTAAACATGTAATACCTCTCATTAAAATTGAATTATTGGTAAAAAATAATCTCATTGAGTTGAAAATTGTGGCTCGGTATTCTCTGTATGTGTATTTTACTGATATGGTCTACTTGTAGCAGCGGACATGTTGGTAGGTTAGTCAGATATGCAGATATAATTTTGAAATTACATCAAATATACTCTAAGGACACATCACGCCAGGTTTGGTTCAAATTAGCAGTTATTTCAGAAGAGAAAATTATTCAAACAAATTTACGGAGGGACAGACGCCGAACAACAAACGCCAAGTGATTAAAATGGGAAAGTCTGAGAAATACAATGTAGCTTACTTGTATCAGTTTCTTAATGTCTCTGTTTGCCAAGTCATATGGAGTGCGTCCCTGTAAATACAATAACAAGAACTTAGAAACTTTTATTTGATAAAATGTCTGTTTGATCTTTACAGTTGATATGTTTAGTATAGTAATATGAGTAATGATTACAGTTTACTGACAAATGAATAAAAAGGAAGAACATGAGGGGAATTTAAAGCAGTAAAAGAGCTCAATTATATCTTCACCTGGGTATGGTGGTAAAGAAAATCATTGTGGAAAAATCTTAAAGCATCTGGTGATGGAAAATAGAGCAGGAAAATTAAAAAAAATGTGCCTTTTGTCAATTCAGTGACATTTTTTAGAAATCAACCAATCAGAAACAATAATTGGCTGTGTCGTCCATGTTTGTTAACAGATCGGCACGAAATGTGCAGTCTTAATAGAAGACCTTTCATAGTTGATTCTTACCAAGTTTCGGATTATTTGGCTGAGGGGTTTCAGAGGAGAAGATTAAAATGAAAAAAGTTAACAGACAACAGATGCCAAATGATGGCAAGCGCTCACGTTGCCTTTGGCGAGGTGAGGTAAAAGCCATCAAAATTGGCAGAAAAAAATTCTATATTGCCCCCCTCCCCCTTTTAGAAGTCAAATACCAAATTTATCCATTAAGTTGTTCATTTTGCAAAAAAAGCTGTATTAAAATTGGATTAATTTTTGTAGCTAAAATATTGAGATAACCCCTTTCTGTACCCTCGTTATGTAAAAAATTGTAATTGTTTGTTAATAACACTGTATATTTTCTGAAAGTGGTTTTCCGACGGACTTCCTTAAAAAAAATATTATGAAAAAAAAAAACTCTCCATGTACATCTCTTTTCCACCTTAGGGCTTCTTGTTGAAATGGATCAAGTTACAATATCCCAAATCAATACCTGCGTTTATTATGTTTAAATTTCCGTCAACTAGGACAACAGTTACACAGAAATTTTCATTTTACAGATGGACGATAATAAATATAGTATAACTATTCGTAGATTTTGAATATCAAAATAAGACCATCGAGAGACCGAAGTACGCATAAGGATTTAAACGAGTGGGCGGAACTTGTTCCGTCCACGAGTTTAATCCTTAATGCGTATTCGGTCACGAGTGGTCTTATTTTGATATTCAAAATCTATGATTAGTAATACTGTTTATTATATAGACTTCCAAAATGTCTTTTATAATATTTTATTTAATTTGTATATTTCATTCCACGCGTGTGAATCTACGAGCAATGATAGTGTGTAATCAATATGGCCGCACATTCAAGTGTTGTCGCTTCGATGAAAAAAATTGGAAATTTAAATGAAGGACGAGTTTCTGAATTTTATTTGAATATGGGCGGATTTTTAAAGTTGTTGTGGAAAAATTCATTGCAATTGTGACTAATGTCAGTCCGATTTATCTGAGGAACCAGGCACGATGTGTTATTATTGTCCGAGTCGTGTGTATTTCATGTGTAACAAAATTCGAACTAA